>MU249627.1:4540240-4828578 GCA_018977245.1 Lethenteron camtschaticum
TGGGGGGGAGCGGGGGAGTGAAGCAGGGAGCAGGGGGGAGTGAGGGGGGAGTTGAGCGGGGGGAGTNGGGGGGTAGTGGGTTGTGGGGAGGAGGGAGTGGGGCAGAGGGTGGGGGGGAGTGGGGGAGGGGGAGTGGGGAGGGGGAGGGGAGAGGGGGGAGGGGGTAGTGGGTTGTGGGGAGGAGGGAGTGGGGCAGAGGGTGGGGGGGAGTGGGGGAGGGGAGCAGTGGGGGAGGGCGAGTGGGAAAGTGAGGGGGAGTGGGGGGAGTGGGGGAGGGGGGAGTGGGGGAGGGGGAGTGGGGAGGGGGGAGTGGGGGAGGGGGAGTGGGGGAGGGGGAGTGGGGGGGAGTGGGGAAGGGGGTAGTGAGTGGGGTAGTGGGGGGGGGGTCCCCGTGTGTTCACCTCTGGAAGCGATCGTGACTGAGCGTCTCGAAGAGGACTCGGATCGTCTTGTTGAGGAAGTCCGACAGAGACTCGATGGCCTGTGAAGCGACACACAAAGACAAAGATCCCCGTGTAGCCTCGACAGACTGTAGGGGCAAGTGCTGTAATCGAGCACCTGTAAAGGCCGGCACGGCACACGAGGGGTGGGTGGCCAGCACCACGCCCGCCCGCATTTTAGTACTCATTTGAGGCTGAGTCGACCTAGGGAGGCCCAGGACCGGTTCAGATAATCGGAATGAACCCGGTCGCCGGGTTCGTAGCGCAGCGTAGCGCTAACAACTACACTACCACTTTTGTACCGGTGGTGAGAGTTATCTGGTGTACAGGTNGGCGATCCTGACGGCTGTATGGGTTGCGGTCTCTCCTCTTCTCATCATCTCACGGTGGCTAGGAGTGTTACGCCTCGGGTAGGAGGTCTGGGTTCGAAGTCCGCCCTGACGGCTGGTGTATAGACGGCATCTCACACGGTGGCTAGGAGATGTTAACTACCTCGCCTGGTGTGCAGGAGGTCGTGGGTTCGATCTCGACCCTGACGATGGCTGCTGTATATTTGGAGTTTGCGTGTCTCTCTCTCTCTCTCATCATCATCACGGTGGCTAGGAGATGTTAACTACCTCGCCTGGTGTGCAGGAGGTCGTGGTTCGATCCCGACCCTGACGATNGCTGCTGTATATTTGGAGTTTGCGTGTCTCTCTCNCATCATCATCATCATCACGGTGCTAGGAGATGTTAACTACCTCGCCTGGTGTGCAGGAGGTCGTGGGTTTGATCCTGACCCTGACGNCTGCTGCTGTATATTTGGAGTTTGCGTGTTTCTCTCTTTCTCTCTCGCCCCGTGGGCGTGTGGATTTCTCTCCGGGTCCCACGGTTTTCAACCTTCGCATTTCGAATCGACGTCACGCGTTTAGAGTGTTTGGCTGCTGTACATTTCCAGGTCGATGCCGATGATGATGATGATGATTCGGATAAGCCGCTTCGTTGAGCTATCGGGTTGTTCTCCTCTTCCGATCCCGTGGCCGGTCACGTCAATCGGAGCCGAATCGATTTCCCGCGCGGATATCGAAACGTCCCGGAAACGGATTAAGAGTCAATTTTTTTTGGTTGTCGTTGTGAGAGTTGTTGTCATTGTTGTTGTTGTTGCTGTCGTTGTTGTTGTCGCTACCTGCTGGTGCACTTACCTGCTGGCTGGAGGAGACGCTGCAGGCGCCCACGGCTAGCAGATTTGTCCGGGTGACCGCCTGGATCTGCGGGATGAGAAGGGCGATCGCGGTCGAGTTAGAACGCCCATCGCTGCCGAGGACGGTCCAGTAGGATTTGGGGGTCACCACGGCGCAGAGGTCGCAAACGGGTTTTGATTCGATCATTTGTTTTAAATCCTTTATATTAAGTTCACTTGCCCGCTTGCTTGCTTGTGCGCTTACGACCGTGCAAATCTTTCGGTCGTTTTTAACCCACTTCCCGTGATCCAATCGAGCTGACATTTTGCACACAGACTCGTTGTGCGTGACAATTACTTTTACACTTTTAGGACAAAATATTATATTTAATTACCAATTGCTTAATGGTTGCATGCAATCATCTGACCCATAGGTGGCAGCCATCCCAAGCCAGAGGACGAGAGGACTCTAGCCGCCACGCATATAAAGGATTTATAGTGAAAACTTTTACGGGTTAATTTTTTTACCCTTCTATCTGGCAACAAAACTGACACCTTTTTTACAAGGAGTCATGTTTGCATAGACCACAATACCTGCGGTCGGAATGCAAAAAAAAACACAACTCTGATAATGTGCACCGTCCTTGAAGTTGATTGGTCCACACCCGAGACAGCTTTCCTTAGAGCCTAGTCTCACATGGTGTCGGACCAGATGACGCCAAAATGCGCACAAATCAAAGACAATGCACCATCAGAGTGTGAGAGCTCGGGGTAAGCATTTACACCATTGGAACCACATTTGCCAGTAAAAAAATATGATAATTGTTTTTTTGATTCCTTACCCGTACCCGGCCGCACCAGGGTCGCAAACGGGTACCCGTACCCGGCCGTACCCGTACCCTACCCGTACCCGGCCGGGTACGGGTAGGGTACGGGTATCGGGTACCCGATTGCGACCTCTGGGATGAAGCCATGTTGCAGGCGCGGGTGGGTTGATTCTAGGAACTTGAATTGTGAGAAGAGACAAGACGTTGGGAGATGAGTGACAAACGGTGACTCACCAGTGACTCACGGTCTACCCGTACCCGTACCCGGCCGGGTACGGGTACGGGTATCGGGTAGGGTACGGGTATCGGGTACCCGGTTGCGACCTCTGCCACAACGGCTAGAAGATGTTGACGACCTCGCCGGGTGTACGGGTGGTCGTGGGTTCGATCGCGGCCCTGACGCCTGCTTCGGCCCTACTGGGGCCCTACTGTGGCCCTTCTCCAGGCTCACCATCTCCCGCAGGCGGCGCAGGATGTCCCCGATGGGGCCGTCGAGGCGGCCCTCGGTGTCGCGGAGCTGCGCCCGGAGCATCCGCCGTGCCGTCTCCACCTCGGCCTGGCTCAGGCCCGACCACGACCACTGCTCGGGCAGCGCCGACAGCGAGTTCCACACCAGCTCCACGTTGTTCACGCCGATGCAGAACTGCGCTCGCACGCACGGTGCAAACACACGCACACACGCTCGCACACGCGTGCAAACACACGCACACACGCACACGCGTGCAAACACACACACGCTCGCACACGCATGCAAACACACGCACACACGCACACACGCTCGCACACGTGTGCAAACACACACACATGCACACGCGCGCAAACACACACACACATGCACACGCGCGTAAACACAAGCACACATGCACACGCACGCAAACACACACACGCACACACATGCACACACACACAAAGATCCCCACGTCCGAGCTTGTAACAAGGCTTATGGGGAGAGTGTCGTTAGCGAGCGGCGCATATGAAGGCTACCGGCACTGTGGCACACGAGGGGGTGGGTGGCCAGCACCACGCCCGGCCGCCTTTGTCTCCCAGTGGCGATGTTTACTAGGCACCGCACCAGGTACTCATTTGAGGCTGAGTCGAGCTAGGGGAGGCCCAGGACCGGTTCAGGTAGTTGTTACCGGTGTTGGCCACGAGCGGAATGCCCCACTCTCTCTCCGCTCTCTCTCCACTCTCCCCCCACCACTCCCCCCACCTCTACCCCCACCTCTNCCCCCCCACCTCTCTCCCCACCTCTCTCCCCACCTCCCACCCACCTCCTCCCCACCTCTCCCCACTTCTCCCCCACCCCCCACCCCCACCCTCTCACCTGCCGGGCGAGCGTGGTCACGGCATCTGCCGTCAAGGCCAGGGCCACCGGCGCGGCCATGATGGAGCGTCGCCGCAGGCCGCCACCACCACCACCACCGCCACCGCCGGCCGCCACCACCGCCGCCGCCATCGCCTCGGGGCAGCCGAGGCCGGCCAACTTCCGCAGCACCAGCTGCGCGTAGCCCACGGCCGACTTGCTGATGCCCTGCCGGGGAAGGAGCGCGTCGAGGCCGGTGGTCATGCGCAGGGCGCACGGTTTATTTTTGGCCGATCGCGTCAAGGAGCGTTCGAATCGACGGCCGCGTCAAACTGCCCCCCGGTCGTCATCCTCGTGGCGGCGGCGAACAAAGATGGCGGAGGGGACCGCATCATCGTCGTCGTCGTCATGTGTAAATCTATGTGTCTCTGTGCAAGTCTATGTGTCTCTGTGCGAATCTATGGGTCTCGTGTGAGTCATGGATCTCTGTGTGATCTATGTCTCATGTGTGAGTCGTATGTGTCTCATGTGCGAATCTATGAGTCTCTGTGTGAGTGTATGGGTCTCTGTGTGAGTTTATGGGTCTCATGTATGAGTCATATGTGTCTCTGTCGAATCTATGGGTCTCTGTGTGAGTGTATGGGTCTCTGTGTGATCTATGGGTCTCTGTGTGAGTCTATGGGTCTCTGTGTGAGTCTATGTGTCTCGTGCGAGTCATGTGTCTCGTGCCAGTCTATGTGTCTCTGTGTGAGTCATGTGTCTCTGTGTGAGTATATGTGTCTCTGTGTGAGTCTATGGTCTCTGTGCGAGTCTATGTGTCTCTGTGTGAGTCTATGGGTCTCTGTGTGAGTCTATGGGTCTCTGTGTGAATCTATGTGTCTCTGTGCAAGTCTATGTGTCTCTGTGCGAATCTATGGGTCTCTGTGTGAGTGTATGGGTCTCCGTGTGATCTATGGGTCTCNGTGTGAGTCTATGGTCTCTGTGTGAGTCTGTGGGTCTCTGTGTGAGTGTATGGGTCTCTGTGTGAATCTATGGGTCTCTGTGTGAGTGTATGTGTCTCTGTGCGAGTCTATGGGTCTCTGTGTGAGTCTATGTGTCTCTGTGTGAGTCTATGTGTTCTGTGTGAGTATATGTGTCTCTGTGTGAGTCTATGAGTCTCTGTGCGAGTCTATGTGTCTCTGTGTGAGTCTATGAGTCTCTGTGTGAGTCTATGTGTCTCTGTGTGAGTCTACACGTCGAACTTCTTTCGCACCGTACGTAGCCAACGTGCTAATCGGAGGTGCGGGAGGTCGCACAAGAAACTAAACGTAAAAAAATTGTTCTTAAAAAAAGAGCTTGCAAATCGAGATTATTTAAAAGCGCGCAGCTCCTTGACCTCCATCACATCGAGAGCTACTGCGGCGGCGAGGGCGAAACCGTCCAAGGCTCACGTCCACGATCTTGGACTGCGTCTTGTGGGATGCGGCCAGCGCAGCTGCTGCCACAGCTCGCAGAAGTCCTGGAAGCACTTGGCCGAGTCGACGGCCGAGCTGCTGTGCTTGGCACCGGCCATCTCCGGCGTCAGCTGTGCGGGGCGGGGGAGAGAGACGACATTGAGTCCACGTGGGCTGTGGGGCGAGGTCCCGTGGCTCGTCCGGTGACCGTGGTGGCTTGGAAATGTTAACTACCTCGCCTGGTGTGCAGGAGGTCTGTGGGTTCGATCACGACCCTGACGACGCATGTCTCTTTCTCATCATCATCACGTTGGCTAGGAGATGTTAACTACCTCGCCTGGTATACAGGAGGTCGTGGGTTCGATCGCGACCCTGACGCTGCTTGTATATTTGGAGTTTGCGTGTCTCTCTCTCATCATCATCATGGTGGCTAGGAGATGTTAACTACCTCGCCTGGTATGCAGGAGGTCGTGGGTTCGATCGCGACCCTGACGCCTGCTGCTGTATATTTGGAGTTTGCGTGTCTCTCTCTCATCATCATCACGGTGGCTAGGAGATGTTGACTACCTCGCCTGGTACGCAGTAGATCATGGGTTCGATACCGACCCTGACGACGCCTGCTGTATATTTGGAGTTTGCGTGTCTCTCTCCTCTCATCATCATCATCACGTTGGTTAGGAGATGTTAACTACCTCGCCTGGTGTGCAGGAGGTTGTGGGTTCCATCCCGACCCTGACGCCTGCTGCTGTATATTTGGAGTTTGCGTGTCTCTCTCTCTCATCATCATCATCACGGTAGCTAGGAGATGTTAACTACCTCGCCTGGTACGCAGGAGTTCGTGGGTTCGATCCTGACCCTGCCTATGCCTGCTGCTGTATATTTGGAGTTTGCGTCTCTCTCTCATCATCATCATCACGTTGGTTAGGAGATGTTAACTACCTCGCCTGGTGTGCAGGAGGTCGTGGGTTCGATCGCGACCCTGACGCCTGCTGTATATTTGGAGTTTGCGTGTCTCTCTCTCATCATCATCACGGTGGCTAGGAGATGTTAACTACCTCGCCTGGTGTACAGCAGGTCGTGGGTTCGATCCTGACCTGCCTATGCCTGCTGCTGTATATTTGGAGTTGGGCAGTCTCTCTCTCTCTCTCCCCGTGGTCGCGTGGGGACCNGCCGCTCTCACCGTGTCGGCCTCCACCGCCTGGTCCATCACGGAGGACACTTTGCTCCCCACGACGTGAAACCAGCTCCAGAAGACGCCCGAGAACCACTCGTGCAGCGCCACGAGGGCGCCCGGCGCCGCCGACGGAGCCGACACCTCGACCGCCGCCGCCGGCGCTCCCCTGCACGCACCGGCAGAGTGTGAGCGGCGGGGGGAGGTGTTGGTGGCGCTGGGAAGGTCACGTGGTGGGGGGGGGGTGTGGCGGCACTGGGAAGGTCACGTGGTGGGGGGGGTGTGGCAGCGCTGGGAAGGTCACGTGGGGGGGGGGGTTGGTGGCGCTGGGAAGGTCACGTGGTGGGGGGGGGGTGATGCTGGGATGGCCACGTGGGGGGGGGGTGGCGGCGCTGGGAAGGTCACGTGGGGGGTGGTGGTGGCACTGGAAGGTCACGTGGGGGGGGGGTGGGGACGCTGGAAGGTCACGTGGGGGGGGGGGGGTGGGGACGCTGGGAAGGTCACGTGGGGGGGGGGTGGGGACGCTGGGAAGGTCACGTGGTGGGGGGGGGGTGCTGGAAGGTCACGTNGGGGGGGGTGGGGACGCTGGGAAGGTCACGTGGGGGGGGGGTGGGGACGCTGGGAAGGTCACGTGGGGGGGGGGTGGGGACGCTGGGAAGGTCACGTGGTNGGGGGGGGGTGCTGGGAAGGTCACGTGGTGGGGTGGGGGCACTGGGATTGTTACGTGGTGGGGTGGTGGCGGCACTGGGAAGGCCACGTGGTGAAAGGGGCAGCAGTGGGACACACAAACGGATGGTCTAGAAAATAGTGAAGCAGGTAGACACACTGGCGGATGGATAGACAGACGAACAGACAGACGAACAGACACTCAGATAGACGAACAGACAGACAGACAGACGAACAGACAGACGAACAGACAGACAGACAGACGAACAGACAGACAGACAAACAGACAGACGAACAGACAGACGAACAGACAGACGAACAGACGAACAGACAGACGAACAGACAGATGAACAGACAGACAGACAGACGAACAGACAGACAGACGAACAGACAGATGAACAGACAGACAGACAGACAGACGGACAGACGGACAGACAGACGAACAGACAGACAAACAGACAGACGAACAGACAAACAGACGGACAGACAGACGGACAAACAGACGGACAGACGAACAGACGAACAGACAGACAGCCGCGCGTGTGACGGAGCGCTGCGGATGTGCTTCTCACGCTGCGCACAGCCGCTCCGTGTCGGTGCGCAGCGTCAGCACCACGAGGTAGAGGCGCAGCGTCGTCTCCGCCGTGTGCGCGCTCGGGGCGGCGCTCGGGGCGGTGCCGGCGGTGGTGCCGGCGGCGGTGCCGGCGGTGGTGCCAGTGCCGGCGGCGATGCCCAGTGAGTCGCTCACGCCTCGCATCGTGGCGCGCACATCGGGGCCAAGCTGCCGGGGGACGATGCCAGAGGGGAAGAGTGACCCATAAACTTCCATAGACTCGCACAGAGACCATAGACTCGCATAGAGACCCATAGACTCGCACAGAGACCCATAGACTCACACAGAGACCCAGAGACTCACATAGAGACCCATAGACTCACATAGAGACCCACACAGAGACCCACACAGAGACCCATAGACTCACATAGAGACCCATAGACTCACACAGAAACCCATAGACTCTCATAGAGACCCACAGACTCCCACAGAGACCCACAGACTCACATAGAGACCCATAGACTCACACATAGAACCATAGACTCACACATAGACCCATAGACTCACACATAGACCCACAGACCCACACAGAGACTCACAGACTCACACAGAGACCCACAGAATCACATAGAGACCCATAGACTCACACATAGAACCATAGACTCACACATAGACCCATAGACTCACACATAGACCCATAGACTCACACAGAGACCCACAGACTCACACAGACCCACAGACTCACACAGAGACCCACAGACTCACGTAGAGACCCATAGACTCACACAGAGACCCATAGACTCACACAGTGACCATAGACTCACAAAGAGACCCACAGACTCACATAGAGACCCACAGACTCGCATAGAGACCCACAGACCCACACAGAGACCCATAGACTCCCACAGAAACCCACAGACTCACACATAGACCCGTAGACTCACACAGAGACCCATAGACTCGCTCAGAGACCCACAGACTCACAGAGACCCACAGACTCACATAGAGACCCACACACTCACATATAGACCCACACACTCACATAGAGACCCACAGACTCACATAGAGACCCACACACTCGCATAGAGACCCACAGACTCACATAGGGGTGGGGGGGCGGGGGGACAAGGGTGGGGGGGTTACTCACCAGGTCACCGGCTTGCTGGTGCATGATGAGAGCCAGCGGGACATCGCACGTGCTGCAAGAGACAAAGATCCCCCGTGTAGCCTCAACAGACTGTAGGGCAAGTGCTGTTAGCAAGCAGCGCCTATGAAGGCCGGCACGGAAACACCGAGGGGGTGGGGTGGCCAGCACCACGCCCGGCCGCCTTTGTCTCCCCAGCAGGCGGCGATGTTTTCTAGACACCGCACCAGGTACTAATTTGGAGGCTGAGTCGACCTAGGGGAGGCCCAGGACCGGTTCAGATCATCGTGGCCGGTGTTCGTAGTGCGGCGGTGCTAACCGCTGCGCCTCCGCTCCCAACACTGCCGCACGGGAGAGGTCACGGAGTGTGACGTGGACGAGGTCAGAGGTCAGAGGTTCAGAGGCGCAGCTGAGAGCCTGGGTTCGGATCTGCTGGCTGTGGTTGAAAGCGGTTTCTCAAACGAGGGCGTCAGCCCAGTAGCCCGTGACTCACACAGAGACCCATAGACTTGCACAGAGACCCATAGACTTTGTGTGATGAGTCTGTCGGTCTCTGTGTGGTGAGTCTGTGGGTCTCTGTGTGATGAGTCTGTGGGTCTCTGTGTGAGTCCGTGTGTCTCTGTGTGAGTCCGTGGGTCTCTGTGTGGTGAGTGTGTGGGTCTCTGTGTGAGTCTGTGGGTCTCTGTGTGAGTCCGTGGGTCTCTGTGTGAGTCCGTGGGTCTCTGTGTGAGTCTGTGGGTCTCTGTGTGGGAGTCTGTGGCTCTCTGTGTGAGGAGTCTGTGGGTCTATATGTGAGTCCGTGGGTCTCTGTGTGAGGAGTCTGTGAGTCTCTGTGTGAGGAGTCTGTGTACTGTGGCGTATCCGTTGAGAGGGACGGGGCAGGCCGTACCTGGCAAACACCTCGCTGTACTTCTCGCAGAGCGAGCGGACTGCGCCCACCACCTCCTTCCCAGGGTTAGCATCCGTACCAGGTCCTCCGCCACATTCTGTCGTAAAAAAATGAATAAAAACATTCGCAGATCGCTTGTGGTGATGCATGCGTGTGTGCGTGCATAGGTGCTCGCTAACAGCACTTGCCCCTGCAGTCTGTCAAGGCTATACGGGGGATCTTTGTCTTTGTTTGTGCGTGCGGGGAGCGGTGGCGCCGCGCTCAACCCGGCGCCGGTTCGATTCCCGCTCACGGCCAAGACCAGCGACGATTATCTGAACCGGTCCTGGGCCTCCCCTAGGTCGACCCAGCCTCAAATGAGTAGGTGTGTAGTAAACATCGCCACTGGGGAGACAAAGGCGGCCGGGCGTGGTGCTGGCCACCCAGCCCCTCGTGTGCCGTGCCGGCCTCCACAGGTGCTGCTCGCTAACAGCACTTGCCCCAACAGTGTGGCAAGGCTCGGGGCCTTTGTGTGATACGTGTGTAAGTCGGCGGTGCAGCCGACTTACCGTACACGAGAGAGCGGCGGTGCAGCGGTTAGCGCACCGCCCTTTGACCCCGCCTACGACCCCCCAAGTTCGCATCCGGACCACGGCCAATTAATGTCGGTAACGATAATAAGAACTGGCCCTGAGTCCTATCCCTAGGTCGACTCAGCCTTAAATGTGCTGGGGGGGAAGACAAAGGCGGGTGGTGTGCCGTGTTGTATTTTGGAGACCTAACATATAATAAACACACTAAGATAATCAATAAATGTTTAATCAACGATAATCGTTTTATCCCGATTGATACAACTCTGGATAACGAAGCTAAGTCTAATTATCATAACTGCACACATTAACCTAATTGCAAGCATTCGCATGAATTAATACGATTATCTCCGTGATTATCATAATTCAGAGTTATGTCTTTTGTTTGTAATATGACTGCAGGTATTGCGGTCTATGCAAACATGACTCCTTGTAAAAATGTGTCAGTTTTGTTGCCAGATAGAAGGGTAAAAAAACAATTATCATATTTTTACTGGCAAATGAGGCTCCCATAGTGTATTCCCTGATGTTTTTAAATAGAAAATTTTAAATTTAAAGCTTTTACATTAACAATTAAAACATTTGAATTAAAAATTAACTCACAGCGGCCTAAAGCCTACAGCTAGGCCTAAAACCTAGAACTAGGCCTCAAACTCTCCCTTCGATATCCGATTAGGTGTAGCAACATCGCCCCCTACTGCAAACACTTGGCAGGACCCTACAAAAACCTTTAAACTCAGTGAGGCTTTTTAACAAGTGTAACATTCCCTTATAATTCCCTGAGATAGCTTTTAATTAAAACATTTAAATTAAAATTAACTCACAGCGGCCTAAAGCCTACAGCTAGGCCTAAAGCCTAGAACTAGCTCAAATCTCCCTTCGTATCATCCGATTAGGTGTAGCAACATCGCCCCTACTGCAAACACTTGGCAGGACCCTACAAAAACCTTTAGACTCAGTGAGGCTTTCCTGGCTAAACAAGTGTAACATTCCCTTATAATTCCCTGAGATAGCTTTTAATTAAAACATTTAAATTAAAAATTAACTCACAGCGGCCTAAAGCCTACAGCTAGGCCTAAAGCCTAGAACTAGGCCTCAAACTCTCCCTTCGTATGTACGCTACTGAAAAGGCAGGACCCTACAAAAACTTTAGACTCAGTGAGGCCTTTTTAAACAGTAACATTCCCTTATAATTCCCTGAGATTTTTAATTAAAACATTTAAATTAAAAATTAACTCACAGCGGCCTAAAGCCTACAGCTAGGCCTAAAGCCTAGAACTAGGCCTCAAACTCTCCCTTCGTATCATCCGATTAGGTGCAGCAACATCGCCCCCTACTGCAAACACTTGGCAGGACCCTACAAAAACCTTTAGACTCAGTGACACTTTCCTGGCTAAACAAGTGTAATAATACATTATGTTTATAGTCTTTGCTTATTCGTTCCTACCAGCCCACCCGCAGAGACCTATTTATTATTTTCATCAAAATTTCATTAATCCGACATATACAACAGCCGTCGCGTGCACTTTCCCCAGCGGCCCGTGTAGGCTACACGGGTGGCCTTTGGCACTGCACCGTTACCTGCATGCTTTGCTTCAAGTTCAGGTAGCGGTCTTCAATTCCTCTCTGCAACGAGACGTAGCGGCGTTGTCAGAATCGGAGTGGGAACAATTTCATTTCACGTCGGAGGAAATCTGATGAGCTACGAAGCTCTATTTAAAGCTTCTTTCGTGACTGCAGGGATTCATCTTCTTGGTTCTTTCGGTAAAGTCACGTAGAAGGGAAATGATAAAATGATAAAAATAAAACATAATAAATAATTCTCACGACGTTTCGGCCACAACGCAAGCAGCCGTCCTCAGGTGGAGAACAGGTCTGTCTGCCTTATTATGTTTTATTTTATTATTTTATTAAAATAAACGTAATAAAATATTATTTTATTACGTTTTATTTTTATTATTTTATTAAATAAACAATCAAATATTGTTTTATTATGTTTATTATTATTTTATTAAAATAAAACATAATAAATATTATTTTATTATGTTATATTTTATTATTTTATTAAAATAAAACATAACAAAATAATATTTCATTCTGTTTTATTTTTATATTTCATTACTTCCCTTCTACGTGACTTTACCGAAAGAAACCGAGAAGATGAATCCCTGCAGTCACGAAAGCTTTCAATCGAAATTCAAAATAAATCAATTGACAATAGTTGAACAATTGACGTGGTGGTGCCGGGTTGTGGTGCACGCTCTCCACCCCCCCCTCTCGCCTTCAACGCGGCGGTGATGGCCGCACGGGCATCGCTGCAGGGAAGGTTCTGGGGTTGGCAGACGCGCGACTTGTACACGAAGCAGACGCACCTGTCGAGAGGGAGTCGGCAGCGATGCCATCAGGAGACCTCACTGGTTCACTGCAGAGCCATAGACTCACTCCACAACCATAGATGAACTCTAGACCCATAGATTAACACTGCACCCATAGACTCACACTGGCCCATAGACTCACTCTGTACCCATAGATGAACTCTAGACCCATAGACTCACACTAGACCCATAGACTCACACTAGACTCATAGACTCACTCTAGACCCATAGACTCACACTGGACCCATAGATGAACTCTAGACCCATAGACTCACTCCACACCCATAGATGAACTCTAGACCTATAGATTAACTCTGTACCCATAGATTCACTCTGGACCCATAGACTCACTCTAGACCCATAGATTAACTCTCGAAACATAGATTAACTCTGGACCCATAGATTAACACTGCACCCATAGACTCACACAGGCCCATAGATTCACACTGGACCATAGACTCACTCTAGACCATAGACTAACACTGTACCCATAGACTCACACTGAACCCATAGACTCACTCCGGACCCATAGACTCACTCTGTACCCATAGACTCACACTAAACCCATAGACTAACACTGGACCATAGACTAACACTGTACCCATAGATTAACACTAGACCCATAGACTCACTCTGTACCATAGACTCACACAGACCCATAGACTAACACTGTACCCATAGACTCACTCCAGACCCATAGACTCACTCTAGACCCATAGATTAACTCTGTACCCATAGACTCACCCTGTACCCATAGACTCACTCTAGACCCATAGACTCACACTGGACCCATAGACTCACTCTAGACCCATAGATTAAATCTGGACCATAGATTAACTCTGTACCCATAGACTCACTCGGAGCCCATAGACTAACACTGGACCATAGACTCACTCCACATCTATAGACTCACTCCGGACCCATAGATTAACTCTGGACCCATAGACTCACTCTAGACCATAGACTCACACTAGACCCATAGATTAACTCTGGAACCATAGATTAACTCTGTACCCATAGACTCACTCTGAGCCCATAGATTAACACTGGACCCATAGACTCACTCTAGACCATAGACTCACACTAGACCCATAGATTAACTCTGGACCCATAGATTAACTCTGTACCATAGACTCACTCTGAGCCCATAGATTAACACTGGACCCATAGACTCACTCTAGACCCATAGACTCACACTGTACCCATAGACTCACTCCAGACCCATAGACTCACTCTAGACCCATAGATTAACTCTGTACCCATAGACTCACTCTAGACCCATAGACTCACTCTGTACCCATAGACTCACTCTGTACCCATAGACTCACTCTGGACCCATAGACTCACACTAGACCCATAGACTCACTCTGTACCCATAGACTCACTCTGTACCATAGACTCACATTGTACCCATAGACTCACTCTAGACCCATAGACTCACACTGTACCCATAGACTCACTCCAGACCCATAGACTCACTCTAGACCCATAGATTAACTCTGTACCCATAGACTCACTCTAGACCCATAGACTCACTCTGTACCCATAGACTCACTCTGTACCCATAGACTAACACTGGACCCATAGACTCACTCTAGACCCATAGATTAAATCTGGACCCATAGATTAACTCTGTACCCATAGACTCACTCGGAGCCCATAGACTCACACTGGACCCATAGACTCACTCCACATCTATAGACTCACTCCGGACCCATAGATTAACTCTGGACCCATAGACTCACTCTGGACCATAGACTCACTCTAGACCCATAGACTCACACTAGACCCATAGATTAACTCTGGACCCATAGATTAACTCTGTACCCATAGACTCACTCTGAGCCCATAGATTAACACTGGACCCATAGACTCACTCTAGACCCATAGACTCACACTAGACCCATAGATTAACTCTGGACCCATAGATTAACTCTGTACCCATAGACTCACTCTGAGCCCATAGATTAACACTGGACCAATAGACTCACTCTAGACCCATAGACTCACACTGTACCCATAGACTCACTCCAGACCCATAGACTCACTCTAGACCATAGATTAACTCTGTACCCATAGACTCACTCTAGACCATAGACTCACTCTGTACCCATAGACTCACTCTGTACCCATAGACTCACTCTGGACCATAGACTCACACTAGACCCATAGACTCACTCTGTACCCATAGACTCACTCTGTACCCATAGACTCACATTGTACCCATAGACTCACTCTAGACCATAGACTCACACTGTACCCATAGACTCACTCCAGACCCATAGACTCACTCTAGACCCATAGATTAACTCTGTACCCATAGACTCACTCTAGACCCATAGACTCACTCTGTACCCATAGACTCACTCTGTACCCATAGACTAACACTGGACCCATAGACTCACTCGGACCCATAGACTCACTCTGTACCATAGACTCACACTGTACCCATAGACTCACTCTGTACCCATAGGCTCACTCTGTAGCCATAGACTCACTCTGTACCCATAGACTCACTCTAGACCCATAGACTCACACTGTACCCATAGACTCACTCCAGACCCATAGACTCACTCTAGACCAGAGATTAACTCTGTACCCATAGACTCACTCTAGACCCATAGACTCACTCTGTACCCATAGACTCACTCTGTACCCATAGACTAACACTGGACCCATAGACTCACTCGGACCCATAGACTCACTCTGTACCCATAGACTCACACTGTACCCATAGACTCACTCTGTACCCATAGACTCACTCTAGACCCATAGACTCACTCTGGACCCATAGACTCACTCTGTACCCATAGGCTCACTCTGTAGCCATAGACTCACTCTGTACCCATAGACTCACTCTAGACCCATAGACTCACACTGGACCCATAGACTCACACTGTACCCATAGACTACCACTGGACCCATAGACTCACTCTGTAACCACAGACCCATAGACTCACACTGTACCCATAGACTAACACTGGACCCATAGACTGTTACTAAATTAACAACAAATATTCTTATTCTTGGTTCTTTCGGTAAAGTCACGTAGAAGGGAGATAATAAATAATAGAAATATAAAACAACTATATATTTATTTATATTATTTATTATTTCCCTTCTACGTGACTTCACCGAAAGAACCAAGTATATGAATCCCTGCAGTCACGAAAGCTTTAAAACAGGTCCCTGCGGGGTGGGCTGGTAGGAACGAACAAATGAATGGCTATAATAAAATGAAATGGCAGGGTACGATACGAAGGAAAGTTTGAGGCCTAGTTCTAGGCTTTAGGCCTAGCTGTAGGCTTTAGGCCGCTGTGAGTTAATTTTGAATTTAAATGTTTTAATTAAAAACTATCTCAGGGAATTATAAGGGAATGTTACACTTGTTTAGCCAGGAAAGCCTCACTGAGTCTAAAGGTTTTTGTAGGGTCCTGCCAAGTGTTTGCAGTANGGGGCGATGTTGCTACACCTAATCGGACATCGGACGGACGATATAATCTATTGTAGGCTGGTTCACTTCGTTCCTACCAGTATCAAAACAAATATCCTGCCTGTTTAGAAACCTGCCCCTTCGCCGTTGCGATAGTGGATGAGTCCTACACATCACTGTGGGCGTGGACCAGTTCACTGTGGCAAAAGCCGGTGGAGTGGGGGGCAGGTGGGTGGGGGGCATTATCAGCAAGGTGAAATCTTACCTGAGCAGGTAAGTGAGCCGGTCAATGGATGAGGGGTTTTCGGCAGGGAAACTGGAGTGGAGATCTTCCAGCATCCGCAGGCTCTGCCCACGAAGTGTTGAACGCTGTCCAGCAACTCGACGGCCTGCAGATGGCATCCCAACAACACGTCAATGAACAACGGGTTCCTGAACGGCCGGGTCGGAGGCCCTGTTTAAGGGGCCGTCCATAAATGACGTCACGGAAATTTTGGACGATTTTTTAACCCCCCACACCCGCCCTCGTCACACGGCGTCACGGAAAGTCAGACCGCCCCTCAAATATGACGTCACAAGCTCTGCCCCCCCCCCAAAAAAAATATAAAACATGCTTCAAATCGCTTTAAACTATTGTCATTGAAGTGCGTATTTAATGTGGCGCTGCACTCTGATGTTGTAGGAGAAAACATTTAGTAAAACGTCTATTTAATTAAGTAGAACGTGAGTGAGTGGGTGAGTGAGTGGGTGAGTAGGTGAGTAGGTCAGTGCGTGAATGGGTGGGTGAGTGAGTGAGTGAGTGGGTGAGTGAGTGAGTGGGTGAGTAAGTGAGTGGGTGAGTAGGTCAGTGCGTGAACGGGTGGGTGAGTAAGTGGGTGAGTGAGTGAGTGGGTGAGTGAGTGAGTGGTGAGTGAGTGGTGGGTGAGTGAGTGGGTGAGTGAGTGGGCGAGTGAGTGATTGAGTGGGTGAGTAAGTGGGTGAGTGAGTGAGTAGGTCAGTGCGTGAATGGTGGGTGAGTGAGTGAGTGGGTGAGTGAGTGAGGGTGGGTGAGTGAGTGAGTGGGTGAGTGGGTGAGTAGGTGAGTGATTGAGTGGGTGAGTGAGTGAGTAAGTGAGTAAGTGAGTGGGTTAGTGAGTGAGTGAGTGGGTTAGTGAGTGGGTGAGCAAGTGAGTGATTGAGTGGGTGAGTGAGTGGGTGGGTAGTAAGTGAGTGAGTGGGTTAGTGAGTGAGTGGGTGAGCGAGTGAGTGAGTGAGTGGTGAGTGAGTGAGTGGTGAGTGAGTGAGTGGGTGAGGTGGTGAGTGAGTGGTGGTGGATGGGAGTGAGTGAGTGNGTGGGTGGGCGAGTGAGTGGTGAGTGGGTGAGTGAGTGGGTGAGCGAGTGAGTCGGTGAATGCGTGAGAAGGTAAGTCTAATATCAGAATCTTTACTCATCCTGGACAAATCCGTGAGCTCTCAAAGCTTTTTCTCACAAACGTCAGTAGGGGTCACGGGGTCATCAGAAGTTGACAACAACAACAAAAACAACAACAACAATAACACGAGCGCACAGCATAGGAGAGTTAAATCAACACCATCCCGACAGAGCTCGGTCACAAGTCACCTCCTGGCACTCAGAGGACAACAAACGCCACCTACCCCCACTCCCAGCTCCCCGTGACCCCTGGGACTGCCTGCGTGAAGGTGGGCAACCCCCCTACACAAGACAAAGATTCAGCCCCCCCAGGTAGCCCACGGGGTGCTGTTGGGGCAAGTGCCGTTGGCGATCCTGAATGGCCACAGCGAGAGGGAACGGTGGTGGTGCTGGAGAGCTTCGTGATCGTTACTGTACCCCCCCCACCCACTACCACCCACCAATGCCACCCACCAATACTCACCACACACCACTACCACCACTATCACCACCCACCTACCACTGCCACCCACCATTGCCACCCACCAATACTCACCACACACCACTACCCACCACTACCACCANCCCCCCCACCACCCACCACTACCACCACCCCCCCACTCACCCACCACTACCCCCACCACAACCCACCCACCACTACCACTACCCACCACCANCCACCACCACCACCACCACTACCANCCCCACCCACCACCACCACCCACCCCCACCCACCACCACCACCACCACCCCCCCCACCACCACCACCACCACCCCACCCACCACCACTACCACCCACCACCACCCACCACCACCCANCCCCACCCACCACCACCACCCACCCCACCCACCACCACCACCCACCCCACCACCACACCACCCCCCCCACCCACCACCACCACCACTACCACCACCACTACCCACCACACACCACCANCCACCACCACCAACACCACCACNCATCACCACCACCACCCACCCCNCCACCACCACCACCCCCACCACCACCCACCACCACCACCACCACCACCACCACACCACCACCACCACCACCACCCACCACCACCCACCACAACCACCACCACCACCCCACCCACCACCANCCACCACCCCACCCACCACCACCACCACCCCCACCCACCACCACCACCCACCACCACCCCCACCACCACCACCACCACCACCCCCACCACCACCACCACCACCACCACCACCACCACCACCACCACCCACCACCACCCACCACCANCCCCCACCACCACCANCCACCACCACCCANCCACCACCACCACCACCANCCACCACCANCACCACCACCACCCACCCCCACCACCACCACCACCCACCANCCACCACCACCCACCACCACCACCACCANCCCACCACCACCACCCCCACCACCACCCANCCACCACACCACCACCCCCANCCCACCCACCCACCGCCACCACCCACCCCCCACCACCACCCCACCCCCACCACCACCANCCACCACCACCACCACCACCCCACCCACCACCACCACCACCCCCCACCACCACCACCACCCACCCACCACCACCACACCACCACCCCACCCACCACCACCANCCACCACCANCCACCACCACCACCACCACCCCCACCACCCACCACCCCCCCACCACCACCCACCACACCCACCACCACCACCACCANCACCACCACCACCCCCCCACCCACCACCACCACCACCACCACCACCCACCCCCACCACCCACCACCACCCCCACCCACCACCACCCCANCCCCACCACCACCACCACCACCACCCACCACCACCACCCCCACCACCCACCACCACCCCACCCACCACCACCCCCACCCCCACCACCCACCACCANCCCCACCCACCACCACCCCACCACCACCACCCCCACCACCACCCCGTGGAATTTCCTGCACCACTTCCTGTCTCGGCCACCGTGCGATTAGTGGGGGGAGGTGGGGGGGTGGGGGGGGTGCGGTGTGGATGGGGAGTGGGGAGCGGTGGTGGAGTGGAGGGGGCTAGAGAGAGATGCCTGTCGGCGCACGCCATCAGAGACATTCATTCGAGTCCGCAAGGAGGAATCCGATGTGCCATGAAGCTCTTTGTGCACACAATGCCCGGTGGATGGGGTCACGGGGTCAGTAAGATGCCCGCGCTGGCGTGCACACGCGAGCCTCGTGGTGCACCTAGCCTGGCACGAGCCGAGCGGCGGTGCAGTGGTTAGGGAGGGACGTGGTGGAGTTCATCTGTTTGGCTAACCGAGCTGTTCCTGTAAATATCGAATTTAACGATTTAAAAATAAAATAAAAAAATCTGCTTGTTTCTTTCGGTAAAGTCACGTAGAAGGGAAGTAATAAAATAATAAGAATGAAACATAATACAATAATTCTCACGACGTTTCGGCCACAACGCAAGCAGCCGTCCTCAGGTGAAGAATGAAACACCTGAGGACGGCTGCTTGCGTTGTGGCCGAAACGTCGTGAGAATTATTATATTATGTTTTATTTTTATTATTTTATTACTTCCCTTCTACGTGACTTTACCGAAAGAACCAAGAAGATGGATCCCTGCAGTCACGAAAGCTTTACATCGAAAAACAAAAAATATGTGTGCTTGTTTATTTAGCTTTTTTGTTGTTGTTCTTTTTCAGAAGCGAACCCGCCCCATCGCAAACGACAGCCCAACGAAGTGGCTTACAGTGTGGACATTCATCGCTGAAAAATACTATGAACACACGTTGCTAAATGTGGAGGGAATAATCGGGGGACCAGGAGAAAATCCACGTGAACACGGGAGGACATTCAAGCTCCAAATGTCCAGGCGTCAGGGTCGGGATCGAACCCACGGCCTCCTGTACACCAGGAGAGGTAGTTAACATCTCATAGCCACCGTGGGGCCCACATATTAAGATGGGACTCCACCCACCCACCACTCAACCACCCACTCACCAACCCACTCAGTGACCCACAAACCCACTTACCCACCAACCCACCCACCCACCCACTTACTCACTCACTCACCNACTCACTCACTCTCACCCACCCACCCACCAACCAACCAACCAACCCACTCAATCACTCGCCTGCCCACCCTCCCACTCACCCACCCACCCACCCAGCCACTCACCCATCCACCAACTCCTCTAACCACCCACTCACTCAACCACCCACTCACCCACCCACCCACTCAGTGACCCACAAACTCACTCACCCACTCACCCACTCACCCACCAACCCACTCAATCACTCGCCTGCCCACCCACCCTCCCACTCACTCAACCACCCACCCACTCACCCACCCAACCACTAACCTACCCACCCACCACTCACCCACCCACCCACCAACTCCTCTAACCACCCACTCACTCAACCACCCACTCACCCACCCACCCACTCAGTGACCCACAAACTCACTCACCCACTCACCCACTCACCCACCAACCCACTCAATCACTCGCCTGCCCACCCACCCTCCCACTCACTCAACCACCCACCCACTCACCCACCCAACCACTAACCTACCCACCCACCCACTCACCCACCCACCCACCAACTCCTCTAACCACCCACTCACTCAACCACCCACTCACCCACCCACCCACTCAGTGACCCACAAACTCACTCACCCACTCACCCACTCACCCACCAACCCACTCAATCACTCGCCTGCCCACCCACCCTCCCACTCACTCAACCACCCACCCACTCACCCACCCAACCACTAACCTACCCACCCACCCACTCACCCACCCACCCACCAACTCCTCTAACCACCCACTCACTCAACCACCCACTCACCCACCCACCCACTCAGTGACCCACAAACTCACTCACCCACTCACCCACTCACCCACACCCACTCAATCACTGCCTCCCACCCACCCTCCCACTCACTCAACCACCACCCACTCACCCACCCAACCACTAACCTACCCACCCACCCACTCACCCACCCACCCACCAACTCCTCAACCACCCATCACTCAACCACCCANTCACCCACCCACCCACCAGTACCACAAACTACTCANCCATCACCCACTCACCCACCAACCCACCCACGCCTGCCCACCCACCCTCCCACTCACTCAACCACCCACCCACTCACCCACCCAACCACTAACCTACCCACCCACCCACTCACCCACCCACCCACCAACTCCTCAACCACCCACTCACTCAACTACCCACTCACCCACCCACCACTCAGTGACCCACAACTCACTCACCCACTCACTCACTCACCCACCAACCCACTCAATCACTCGCCTGCCCACCCACCCTCCCACTCACTCAACCACCCATCCACTCACCCACCCAGCCACTCACCCACCCACCCACCCACCCGCTCACCCACCCACCCACTCACCTACCCACCCACCAACTACCACCGCTCACCCACCCACCCACTCAGCGCTCAGGCTTTCTCTCCCAGTCTCCCAGTCACAGAGCGGCCCACGAATCACCGTCTCCCCACCGTGCATCCTGCGTACTCAGCCACACGCGCGGTGACACGCAAGACACTCACTCACCTGTGCCCCTCACCCAAGAACCCACGGCCTCCTGTAACCAGCGAGGTAGTCAACCTAGCCACCGTGGCGCCCACAAATTAAGACACNGCCACCCACCCACTCATTCAACCAGCCACCCACTCACCCACCCACTCACCCAGCCACTCACTCACCCACTCACTCACCCACCACTCACTCAACCAGCCACTCACTCAACCAGTCACTCACCCACCCACTCACTCAACCAGCAACCCACTCACCACCCACTCACCCACCCACTCACCCACTCACTCAACCAGCCACTCACTCACCCACCCACCCACCCACTCACCCGCCCACCCACCCACTCACTCACTCACCCACCTACCCACTCACTTGCGTACCCACCCACCCACTAACCCACCCACCCACTCACCCACCCANTCACCCACCCACCCACTCACTCACCCACTCACTCACTCACTCACCCACCCACTCACTCAACCAGCCAACCACCCACTCACTCAACCAGCCACCCACTCACCACCCACCCACTCACTCACTCACTCACCCACCCACCCACCCACCACCCACCCACTCACCCGCCCACTCACCCACTCACTTACCCACCCACCCACTCACCCACTCACCCACCCACTCACCCACCCACCCACTCACTCACCCACTCACTCACTCACCCACCCACTCACTCAACCAGCCAACCACCCACTCACTCAACCAGCCACTCACTCACCCACCCACTCACCCAGCCACTCACTCACCCACTCACTCACCCACCCACTCACTCAACCAGCCACTCACTCAACCAGTCACTCACCCACCCACCCACTCACTCAACCAGCCACCCACTCACCCACCCACTCACCCACCCACTCACCACCCACTCACCCACTCACTCACTTACCCACCCACCCACTAACCCACCCACCCACTCAACTCACCCACCCACCACCCACTCACTCACCCACTCACTCACTCACCCACCCACTCACTCAACCAGAACCACCCACTCACTCAACCAGCCACTCACTCACTCACCCACCCACTCACCCAGCCACTCACTCACCCACTCACTCACCCACCCACTCACTCAACCAGCCATCACTCAACCAGCACTCACCCACCCACCCACTCACTCAACCAGNCACCCACTCACCCACCCACTCACCCACCCACTCACCACCCACTCACCACTCACTCACTTACCCACCCACCCACTAACCCACCCACCCACTCACCCACCCACTCACCCACCACCCACCCACTCACTCACCCACTCACTCACTCACCCACCCACTCACTCAACCAGCCAACCACCCACTCACTCAACCAGCACCCACTCANCCACCCACCCACTCACTCACTCACTCACCCACCCACTCACCCACCCACCCACCCATCACCGCTCACCAATCACTACCCACCACCCACTCACCACTCACCCACCGACTCACCCACCCACTTACCCACCCACTCAACCACTCACCCACCACCCACTCAACCAGCCACCCACTCACCCACCCACTCAGCCACTCACCCACCCACCCATCACCCGCCCACCCACTCATCACTCACCCACCTACCCACTCACTTACCCACCACCCACCACCCANCCACTCACCCACCACTCACCCACCACCCACTCACTCACCACCCACTTACCCACCCACTCACCCACTCACCCACAACCCACTCAACCACTCACCCACCCACTCACCCGTCCACCACTCAATCACCCACCCACTCACCCACACAATCAACCACTCACCACTCACCCACCCACTCAAACACTCAGAGCTCACGTGATGCTCTGCTGGAAGGAGAAACGTCGCTCTGAGAGGTGTAGAGCACAGGAGCCGCATCGCGTCTGTGGACAGCCCCGACAGCCAACCCCAGCCTGCACACACACACACAGCACACACACAGCACACACATACACAGCACACACACAGCACACACACAACACACACAGCACACATCATACACAGCACACATCATACACAGCACACATCATACACAGCACACACACACAGCCAACCCCAGCCTGCACAGCACACACAGCAAACAGCACACACACACAGCACACACATAGCACACATCATACAACGCACGCAAACACACACAGCACGCACACAGCACACACATAGCACACATCACACACAGCACACACACAGCACACACATCACACATCACACACAGCACACACATACACAGCACACACACAGCACACACACAGCACACACACAGCACACATCACACACAGCACGCATCACACACACACAGCACACACACAGCACGCATCACACACACAGCACACACATCACACATCACACACAGCACACATCATACACAGCACACACACAGCACACACATAGCACACATCACACACAGCACACACACAGCACGCATCACACACACAGCACACATACAGCACACATCATACACAGCACACATACAGCACACACACAGCATACATCAAACACGGCACACACACCACATCACACACACACGGTACACACATCACACACATCACGCGCACATCACGCGCACAACACACACACAGCATACACCACAGCACACACACAGCACACACATCACATACATCAAACACGGCACACACACACACACCACACACACACGTACACACATNACACACATCACACACACAGCACACACACACACAGCACACACACACACACACACACACAGCACACACACACAGCACACACACACANACACACACACAGCACACACACACACACACACAGCACACACACAGCACACACACAGCACACACCACAGCACACACCACAACACACACACAGCAAACATCAAACACGGCACACAAACACACACAACACACACACACAGCACACACAACAGCAAACACGGCACACAAACACACACCACAAACACCACACACACACACACACACAGCACACACACAGCACACACACACACACAGCACACACACGGCACACACACACACAGCACACACACACATAACCCACACATCACACACATACA
The DNA here is from genome assembly GCA_018977245.1 of Lethenteron camtschaticum. NCBI lineage: Eukaryota > Metazoa > Chordata > Hyperoartia > Petromyzontiformes > Petromyzontidae > Lethenteron > Lethenteron camtschaticum. Next base: position 4,565,137 of record MU249627.1, read on the forward strand.
CACACATCACACAGCACACACACACACCACGTGAACTCCACCGAGCCCTCGACATCCATCCACCTCCGCTGTGCACCACGAGCAGAGCACGGAGCCCGAACATCTGAAACTCTCGACAACATCAGAGGGGGGGCAGGGGGGGGCAGGGCAGTCGTGGGGGCAGGGGGCAGGGGGAGGGGTGGGGGTCACGGCCAGGATGAGCGTCAGCCGTGCACGCTGTCACACTCACCACCGTCCTGTGCTCGTACTCGACGAAGATTCCGAGAAGTTTCTCGAACACGTCCACCTTGGACACCCCCTGGGCGGACAGCTGCGTGTCTCTCTGCGCCAGCGACGCAGACGGAGGGGGCGGGCGGGAGAGAAGGATCGGTGGTTTATAGCATGTACACTACGCTATACACTACGCTGTACACTACGCTATACACTACACTGCTGTACACTACACTATACACTACACTGCTGTACACTACACTATACACTACACTGCTGTACACTACACTATACACTACACTGCTGTACACTACACTATACACTACACTGCTGTACACTACACTATACACTACATTACTATACACTACACTATACACTACTACNCTACTACACTACACTATACACTACACTACTATATACTACAATATACACTACACTGCTATACACTACACTATACACTAAACTACTATACACTACACTACTATACACTACACTATACACTACACTACTACACTACACTATACACTACACTATACACTACACTGCTGTACACTACGCTATCTACACTGCTGTACACTACACTATACACTACACTGCTGTACACTACACTATACACTACACTGCTGTACACTACACTATACACTACACTACTATATACTACACTATACACTACACTACTATACACTCTATACACTACTACACTACACTNCACTATACACTACACTACTATATACTACAATATACACTACACTGCTATACACTACACTATACACTAAACTACTATACACTACACTACTATACACTACACTATACACTACACTACTATACACTACACTATACACTACACTATACACTACACTGCTGTACACTACACTATACACTACACTGCTAAACACTACACTATACACTACACTATACACTACACTATACACTACACTATACACTACACTACTAAACACTACACTATACACTACACTGCTGTACACTACACTATACACTACTACACTACTACACTACACACTACACTACACTGCTGCTAAACACTACACTATACACTACATACTATACACTACACTATACACTACACTATACAATACAGTACTATACATCACACTATACACGACACTACTATACACTATACGCTACACTATACACTACAGTACTATACATCACACTATACACGACACTACTATACACTATACATTACACTATACATTACACTACTATACACTACAATATACACTACACTGCTATACACTACAGTACTATACACTACACTATACACTACACTACTATACACTACACACTGTACACTACAGCACTAGACACTACACTATACGCTACACTATACACTACACTACTATACACTACACGACCTCCTGTACACCAGGCGAGGTAGTTAACATCTCCTAGACACCGTGATGATGATCAGAGAGAGACACGCAAACTCCAAATATACAGCAGCAGGCGTCAGGGTCAGGATCGAAACCACGACCTCCTGTATACCAGGCGAGGTAGTTAACATCTCCTAGCCACCGTGATGATGATGAGAGAGAGAGACACGCAGACTCCAAATATACAGCAGGCGTCAGGGTCAGGATCGAACCCACGACCTCCTGCATACCAGGAGAGGTAGTGAACATCTCATAGCCACCGTGATGATGATGAGAGAGAGAGAGACACGCAAACTCCAAATATACAACAGCAGGCGTCAGGGTCGGGATCGAATCCACGACCTCCTGTAAGGCGAGATAGTTAACATCTCCTAGCCACCGTGATGATGATGAGAGAGAGACACGCAGACTCCAAATATACAGGATCGAACCCACGACCTCCTGTACACCAGGCGAGGTAGTTAACATCTCCTAGCCACCGTGATGATGATGAGAGAGAGAGACACGCAGACTCCAAATATACAGCAGGCGTCAGGGTCAGGATCGAACCCACGACCTCCTGCATACCAGGCGAGGTAGTTAACATCTCCTAGCCACCGAGGAACCCTTGCTGTTGCTGAACCCAAAGTTCCAACAACAAGAACGCTGAGGCCAGTGGAACACGTATCTCCTCCTCGTTCACATCCCAAAAGGCCCAGGGCATCAAGCGGCCAGCGACAAACAGCACTCTTATCTGTATATACATACACACACAACCCTTAAACAGCCGGGAGCACATTTAACTCAGACCCGACGGTCAAGTGCTAATGGGACTGCAGCCCGCCGGCTTGTTCTTCGCCTCCGAGGGCAAACGCGGACAGCGCACGAAGAACCAATTTGCCAACGATTAGGAGGCAATTTAAACCAAATAACAGCCAAACACAGACCCCCGGGTGACGCACAGCGGATGCCTGATGACCGGCTGTTGAGGTCACGTGCTCGCCGCGAATGAACCGCAAATTCATCTTCTTGGTTCTTTCGGTGAAGTCACGTAGAAGGGAAATAATAAAATAATAAAAATGAAACATAATAAAAATTATTCTCACGACGTTTCGGCCACAACGTAAGCAGCCGTCCTCAGGTGGAGAACAGGTCTGTCGAGTAGACAGAGTCTGAATGACATTCAGATTATTATTTTATTATTTCCATTCTACGTGACTTTACCGAAAGAACCAAGAAGATTAATCCCTGCAGTCAATAATGCTGAGTCTAAATGTCATTCAGACGCTGTCTACTCGACAGACCTGCTCTCCACCTGAGGACGGCTGCTTGCGTTGTGGACGAAACGTTGTGAGAATTGTATTTTATTATGTTTTATTTTTATTATTTTATTATTTCCATTCTACGTGACTTTACCGAAAGAACCAAGAAGATGAATCCCTGCAGTCACGAAAGCTTTAAAATTATTTTATTATGTTTTATTTTTATTATTTTATTATTTCCATTCTACGTGACTTTACAGCGTGTTGGCTGGGCGGGTGGTGCGTGCGAGACGAGAGTTCCCATAGCGGCCGGAGGAATCTTCAAGCGACAGATTCACGACGGTCAATCTGTCGCGGTACCGTGCCGCGGCCGTAGCTATAGAAGAGCTACGAGGAGGCGACTGACCGCTGCTGGCGAGCGACTCAGCGAGTGACCGGAGTGTTTGGGAGGGGGGGGGGGGGCGAGGGTAAGGGGTCAGGGGGGGGGTGCAGTACCCGGCTGGTGATGAAGGACACGGAGACGCTGACCTCTCCGCTCACGAGCGAGCGTCCGAGCGTGGCTCCAGCTTCAGCCACAACTCCTGGGACTGCAGAGGCAGATCCTGGCACGTGGAGACGACACGGTGGGGTGGGTGGGGGGTCATGGGAGGGGGGTCATGGGGAGGGGTCATGGGGGGGAANGGGTCACGGGGTCACTGGTGGACGTGGAATTTAGCAGAGACAGGGAGCTTGGGATGACTCGGACATTGGTGAACGTGGGGATGGGATCGTTGGTAAAGTTGTTGTTGTGTTGTTAAGTTTGCTGTTGTTGTTGTTAAGTTTGCTATTGTTGTTGTTGAGGTTGTTGTTGTTAAGGTTGTCGTTAAGGTTTTTGTCAATGTTGTTGTTGAGATTGTTCTTCTTGGTTCTTTCGGCAAAGTCACGTAGAAGGGAAGTAATAAATAATAAAAATAAACATAATAAATTAATTCTCACGACGTTTCGGCCACAACGCAAGCAGCCGTCCTCAGGTGAAGAGACGGCTGCTTGCGTTGTGGCCGAAACGTCGTGAGAATTGTTTTATTATTTTAATTTTTATTATTTTATTACTTCCCTTCTACGTGACTTTACCGAAAGAACCAAGAAGATGAATCCCTGCAGTCACGAAAGCTTTAAATCGAAAAAGTTGAGATTGTTGTTGTTGATATTGTTGTTATTATTGTTGTTATTGTTGTTGTTATTGTTGTTGTTATTGTTGTTGAGATTGTTGTTGTTGTTGTTGTTATTATTGTTGTTGTTGACCGGGCTCTCACCTGCAGAGGGAGCGACACTTGGCCCAGGAAGTCGTCGCGACGCGACAGCTTCCCGGCCGTGCGGTCCTCCCGGAGACGCTTCACAGCCTGCTTCACCCACCTGGGGGCACACGTGGTNGGGGGGGGGGGTCACGTGGTNGGGGGGGGCACGTGGTGGGGGGCACGTGGTGTGTGACTGTGTGGTGAGGTGTGACGTGNGTGTGGTGACGTGTGTGTGTGTGAGCTGTGTGTGTCGTGGTGTGTGTGACNGTGGTGTGTGTGACATGTGGTACNTGACTGTGTGTGTGTGACTNTGTGTGTGCGTGATTGTGTGACTGTGGTGTGTGACTTGTCTGTGTGTGTGTCNGGTGTGTGTGTGTAACNGTGGTGTGTGNCTGTGTGGTGGTGTGTACGACNGGGTGTGTGTGACTGGTGTATGTGCGCATTCTGCAGATGCTCTCTCACCGATGAAGACGCCTTGNGCTGCTCACTTGGTAGCATGCGCACGAGGTGTGTGTGATTGNGNGTGTGTGACTGTGTGTGTGTGACTGATGTGTGTGTGACGTTGGGCATGTGTGTGTGACTGGTGTGTGTGACTGTGTGTGCACATTCTGGATGTCTCACGTGAAGACGCCTTGCGTGCTNAGCTTGGTCAGCATGCGCACGAGAGAGTGTGTGTGTGTGACTGTGTGTGTGACTGTGTGTGTGNCNGTGTGTGTGTGACTGTGTGTGTGCTGTGTGTGAGTGTTCTGCAGATGCCCTCTCACCAATGAAGGCGCCTTGCGCTGCTCAGCTTGGTCAGCATGCGCACGAGAGAGTGTGTGTGACTGTGTGTGCGTGTTCTGCAGATGCTCTCTCACCGGTGAAGGCGCCTTGCGCTGCTCAGCTTGGTCAGCATGCGCACGAGAGAGTGTGTGTGACTGTGTGTGCGTGTTCTGCAGATGCTCTCTCACCGGTGGAGACGCCTTGCGCTGCTCAGCTTGGTCAGCATGCGCACGAGAGAGTGTGTGTGACTGTGTGTGCGTGTTCTACAGATGCTCTCTCACCGGTGGAGACGCCTGCGCTGCTCAGCTTGGTCAGCATGCGCACGAGAGAGTNCCCACTTTGNTGGTTCCTGGGGGCGAGTGGGCGGGANGGTGACGTGAGTGGGGCCACGTGGCCACACAGAAGTCACCCTGACACCATCCACTCTGCCTCATTACCCTCATCCTCCACTCTGCACCTCAACATGCTTCTCCTCCCTCNGGTGATCGATGNTAAGATGAATTGCGTGCTCTGCAACCTCACCAGGTGATAGAATAATNGTGTGTGATGAATCTACCTGTGCCCAGGTGTAGAGGATCGATGATAGTAGATTAATCTACCTGTGCCCAGGTGATAGAAGATCATGATAGAGTGAATCTACCTGTGGGTGATAGAAGATATGATGTAGATGCTCTGTGACCGGTGTAGAAGATCGATGATTAGATGAATCACCCTACCCAGGTGAGAGNTNGNTGTGTGATGAATCTACCTGTGCCCAGGTGATAGAGGATCTGTTAGTAGAGAATCTGCCTGTGCCCAGGTGATGAGGATCGATGATAGAGATGAATCTACCTGTGCCCAGGTGATAGAAGTCGATGATAGGATGAATCTACCTGTGCCCAGGTGATAGAAGATCGATGATAGTAGATGAATCTACCTGTGCCCAGGTGATAGAGGATCGATGATAAGATGAATCTCCTCCCGTGATAGAAGATCGATGATAGTAGATGAATCTACCTGTGCCCAGGTGATAGAAGATCGATGATAGTAGATGAATCTGCCTGTGCCCAGGTGATAGAAGATCGATGATAGTAGATGAATCTGCCTGTGCCCAGGTGATAGAAGATCGATGATAGTAGATGAATCTACCTGTGCCCAGGTGATAGAGGATCGATGTTAGTAGATGAATCTGCCTGTGCCCAGGTGATAGAGGATCGATGATAGTAGATGAATCTACCTGTGCCCAGGTGATAGAAGATCGATGATAGTAGATGAATCTACCTGTGCCCAGGTGATAGAGGATCGATGATAGTAGATGAATCTACCTGTGCCCAGGTGATAGAGGATCGATGAAAGTAGATGAATCTACCTGTGCCCAGGTGATAGAAGATCGATGATAGTAGATGAATCTACCTGTGCCCAGGTGATAGAAGATCGATTATAGTAGATGAATCTACCTGTGCCCAGGTGATAGAGGATCGATGATAGTAGATGAATCTACCTGTGCCCAGGTGATAGAAGATCGATGATAGTAGATGAATCTACCTGTGCCCAGGTGATAGAGGATCGATGATAGTAGATGAATCTACCTGTGCCCAGGTGATAGAAGATCGATGATAGTAGATGAATCTGCCTGTGCCCAGGTGATAGAGGATCGATGATAGTAGATGAATCTACCTGTGCCCAGGTGATAGAGGATCGATGATAGTAGATGAATCTACCTGTCCCTGTCACTTGTGCCCAGGTGATAGAGGATCGATGATAGTAGATGAATCTGCCTGTCTCTGTCACCTGTGCCCAGTGATAGAAGATCGATGATAGTAGATGAATCTACCTGTCTCTGTCACCTGTGCCCAGTGATAGAGGATCGATGATAGTAGATGAATCTACCTGTCCCTGTCATCTCTGCCCAGGTGATAGAGGATCGATGATAGTAGATGAATCTGCGTGTCTATGTCACCTGTGCCCAGGTGATAGAAGATCGATGATAGTAGATGAATCTGCGTGTCTATGTCACCTGTGCCCAGGTGATGGAAGATCGATGTTAGTAGATGAATCTGCGTGTCTCTATCACCTCTACCCAGTGATGAAAATCGATGTTAGTAGATGAATCTGCGTGTCTCTGTACCAAGTGATAGAAATCGATGTTAGTAGATGAATCTACGTGTCTCTGTCACCTATACCAAGTGATGGAAATCGATGTTAGTAGATGAATCTGCGTGTCTCTGTCACCTCTACCCAGGTGATGTAAGATCGATGTTAGTAGATGAATCTGCGTGTCTCTGTCACCTCTACTCACGTGATGTAAGATCGATGTTAGTAGATGAATCTGCGTGTCTCTGTCATCTCTACCCAGGTGATGTAAGATCGATGTTAGTAGATGAATCTGCGTGTCTCTGTCACCTCTACTCACGTGATGTAAGATCGATGTTAGTAGATGAATCTGCCTGTACCCAGGTGATGTAAGATCGATGTTAGTAGATGAATCTGCGTGTCTCTGTCACCTCTACCACGTGATGTAAGATCGATGATAGTAGATGAATCTGCGTGTCTCTGTCACCTCTACCCAGTGATAGACAATCGATGTTAGTAGATGAATCTGCGTGTCCCTGTCACCTCTACCAGGTGATATATAATCGATGTTAGTAGATGAATCTACGTGTCTCTGTCACCTCTACCCAGGTGATAGATAACGATGTTAGTAGATGAATCTGCGTGTCTCTGTCACCTCTACCCAGTGATAGATAATCGATGTTAGTAGATGAATCTACCTGTACCAAGATGATGTAAGATCAATGTTAGTAGATGAATCTGCGTGTCTCTGTCACCTCTACCCAGGTGATGTAAGATCGATGTTAGTAGATGAATCTACGTGTCTCTGTCACCTCTACCAAGATGATAGATAATCGATGTTAGTAGATGAATCTGCGTGTCTCTGTCACCTCTACCCAGGTGATGTAAGATCGATGTTAGTAGATGAATCTACGTGTCTCTGTCACCTCTACCAAGATGATAGAAAATCGATGTTAGTAGATGAATCTGCGTGTCTCTGTCACCTCTCACCACGTGATGTAACATCGATGTTAGTAGATGAATCTGCGTGTCCCTGTCACCTCTACCAAGGTGATATACAATCGATGTTAGTAGATGAATCTGCGTGTTTCTGTCACCTCAACCCAGGTGATGGAATAATCGATGTTAGTAGATGAATCTACGTGTCTCTGTCACCTATACCAAGTGATGGAATAATCGATGTTAGTAGATTAATCTGCGTGTCTCTGTCACCTCTACCCAGTGATAGACAATCGATGTTATAGATGAATCTGCGTGTCCCTGTCACCTCTACCAAGGTGATATTATAATCGATGTTAGTAGATGAATCTGCGTGTCTCTGTCACCTCTACCAAGGTGATATTATAATCGATGTTAGTAGATGAATCTGCGTGTCTCTGTCACCTCTACCAAGATGATAGAATAATCGATGTTAGTAGATGAATCTACGTGTCTCTGTCACCTCTACCAAGATGATAGAATAACGATGTTAGTAGATGAATCTGCGTGTCTCTGTCACCTCTACCAAGGTGATAGAAAAATCGATGTTAGTAGATGATTCTACCTGTACCCAGGTGATAGAGGATCGATAGACTGCTCACTCACCATACGTTCAGCACCAACGACTGGCTGTCAGAATTCCCCAGGTCACTGGCGGTAGGAAGAGAGGGGAGGTCAAGGTCAATAGGTCACCGTGCAATGCAATACAAGGTAGGTTCATCAAGCATCTGATCGAATGCAAAATGCGCCTAAAGATCTTCTGACATAGAGACCCATAGACTCACACAGAGACACATAGACTCACACAGAGACCCAAAGACTCACACAGAGACCCATAGACTCACACAGAGACCCATAGACTCACAGACACAGACTCACACAGAGACACATAGACTCACAGAGACCCATAGACTCACACAGAGAACCATAGACTGACACAGAGACCCATAGACTCACACAGAGACCCATATAATTACACAGGACCCATAGACTCACACAGAGACCCATAGACTCACACAGAGACCCATAGACTCACACAGAGACACATAAACTCACACAGAGACACATAGACTCACACAGAGACCATAGACTCACACAGAGACCCATAGACTCACACAGAGACCCATAAACTCACACAGAGACACATAGACTCACACAGAGACACATAGACTCACACAGAGACCCATAGACTCACATAGAGACCCATAGACTCACACAGAGACCTATAGACTCACACAGACCCACAGACGCACACAGAGACCCATACACTCGCATAGAGACCCATAGACTGACACAGAGACCCATAGACTCACACAGAGACACATAGACTCAATAGACTCACACAGATACCCATAGACTCACACAGAGACACATAGACTCACATAGACATAGACTCACACAGAGACCCATAGACTCACACAGAGACCCAAGACTCACACAGAGACCCATAGACTCACACAGAGACACATAGACTCACACAGAGACCCATAGACTCACACAGAGACACATAAACTCACACAGAGACACATAGACTCACTACAGAGACCCATAGACTCACACAGAGACCCATAGACTCACACAGAGACCCATAAACTCACAGAGACCCATAGACTCACACAGAGACACATAGACTCACACAGAGACCCATAGACTCACACAGATACCCATAGACTCACACAGAGACCTATAAACTCACACAGAGACCCAAGACTCACACAGAGACACATAGACTCACAGACCCATAGACTCACACAGAGACCCATAGACTCACACAGAGACCCATAGACTCACACAGAGACCCATAGACTCACACAGAGACCCATTGACTCACACAGAGACCCATAGACTCACACAGAGACCCATAGACTCACACAGATACCCATAGACTCACACAGACACATAAACTCACACAGAGACCCATAGTCTCACACAGAGACCCATAAACTCACACAGAGACCCATAGACTCACACAGAGACACATAGACTCACACAGAGACCCATAGACTCACACAGAGACACATAGACTCACACAGAGACCCATAGACTCACACAGAGACCCATAGACTCAGAGACCCATACACTCGCATAGAGACCCCTCACACAGAGACCCATAGACTCACACAGAGACCCATAGACTCACACAGAGACCATAGACTCACACAGAGACCCATAGACTCACACAGAGACCCATAGACTCACACAGAGACCCATAAACTCACACAGAGACCCATAGACTCACACAGAGACCTATAGACTCACACAGAGACCCACAGACGCACACACACACAGAGACCCATAGACTCACACAGAGACCTATAGACTCACACAGAGACCCACAGACGCACACAGAGACCCATACACTCGCATAGAGACCCATAGACTGACACAGAGACCCATAGACTCACACAGAGACACATAGACTCACATAGACTCACACAGATACCCATAGACTCACACAGAGACACATACATAGACATAGACTCACACAGAGACCCATACACTCGCATAGAGAACGATAGACTCACACAGAGACCCATAGACTCACACAGAGACCCACAGACTCACACAGAGACACAGACTCACACAGAGACCCATACACTCACAGAGACCCATAGACTCACACAGAGACCCATAGACTCACACAGAGAGCCATAGACTCACACATAGACCCATAGACTCACACAGAGACCCATAGACTCACACAGAGACCCATAGACTCACACAGATACCCATAGACTCACACAGAGACCCATAGACTCACACAGACTCATAGACTCACACACAGACCCATAGACTCACATAGAGACCCATAGACTCACACAGACTCGTAGACTCACACACAGACCCATAGACTCACACAGAGACCCATAGACTCACACAGACTCATAGACTCACACACAGACCATAGACTCACTACAGAAACCCATAGACTCACACAGACCCAAAGACTCACACAGAAACCCATAGGCTCACACAGAGACCCATACACTCGCATAGCGAATGATAAACTCACATAACCACCCATTGTAATTAGACTTACATAGAGACCAAGAGACTCACATACGAAACCCACAACCTCCTGCATACCAGGCGAGGTAGTTAACATCTCACCACCGCTGCAAGGCACCCTAGCGAAAGATCAAGAGGTCATCATATCCGGTGTGGGGGCGGGGGGGTTGGTGGTGTCGGGGGGGGGGGCAGGTGGGGGAGTGTGGGGGGGGGTTGTTGTCGGAGGGGGCAGGGCAAGTATGGGGAGGGGTTGGGGGGGGGTTTGGTGGTGTCGGGGGGGGGAAGTGGGGAGGGGGTGGTGGTGGGGGGGCAGGGCAAGTGGGGGGGGGGTGGTTGTGGGGGGGCAGGAGAAGTGTGGGGAGGGGGGGTTGTGGTGTGGGGGGGCAGGGCAAGTGTGGGGAGGGGGGGGTGGTGGTGGGGGGCAGGGGAAGTGTGGGANGGGGGGGGTGGTGGGTCGGGGGGTGCAGGGTAAGTTGTGGTANGGGGGGGGGCTGCTGCTGCGTACACGATGAAGTTCTGGTTCCACGTGGTTGGGACCTTCCCTGACGGCGCTCCTCTGCAGGCCGCCCGCGTCACTCGCCTCCGCCTGCCCCCCAGGCACAGCGTCAAGTAGGGGCGGCTGGGGCCTGCGGGCGATATGGGGGGGGCAGGGGTGGGGGCGGGTGGGGGTGGGGGGGGGGGCAGGGGTGGGGGTTGGGGGAGGCANGGGGTNGGGGGGGTGGTGGGGGCCAGTGAGAAACAACTTGGTACCCTTTTCCACCACCACACCCGAGCCAGCACGAGGCACTCACGGTCCTGATGGTGTTTCCACCGCCACACCGAGCCAGCACGAGGCTCTCACGGTCCTGATGGTGTTTCCACTGCCACACCCAAGCCAGCACGAGGCTCTCACGGTCCTGATGGTTTTCCACTGCCACACCCGAGCCAGCACGAGGCACTCACGGTCCTGATGGTGTTTCCACTGCCACACCCGAGCCAGCACGAGGCACTCACGGTCCTGATGGTGTTTCCACTGCCACACCCGAGCCAGCACGAGGCCTCAGGGTCCTGATGGTTTTTCCACTGCCACACCGAGCCAGCACGAGGCTCTCACGTCCGGGTGGTTTTTCCACTGGCACACCGAGCCAGCACGAGGCTCTCACGGTCCGGGTGGTTTTCCACTGCCACACCGAGCCAGCTCGAGGCTCTCACGATCCTGATGGTGTTTCCACTGCCACACCCGAGCCAGCACGAGGCACTCACGGTCCTGATGGTGTTTCCACCACCACACCCGAGCCAGCACGATGCCCTCAGGGTCCTGATGGTTTTTCCACCACCACACCCGAGCCAGCACGATGCCCTCAGGGTCCTGATGGTTTTTCCACTGGCACACCCGACCCAGCCCGATGTATATATCTCTATGTGTCTCTATGAGTGTGTATGTATCTCCACGTGTCTCTATGAGTGGTATGTACCTCCACGTGTCTCTATGAGTCTGTATGTATCTCTATGTGTCTCTATGAGTCTGTATGTATCTCTATGTGTCTCTATGAGTCGGTATGTATCTCCACGTGTCTCTATGAGTCGGTATGTACCTCCATGTTTATCTATGAGTATGTATCTATCTCGACGTGTCTATGAGTGTATATGTATCTCCATGTTTCTATATGAGTCTCTGTGTCCCTCTGTGTACCTCCGTGTGTCTCTGTGTCTCTATGAGTCTGTATGTATCTCCATGTGTCTCTATGAGTGTGTATGTATCTCCACGTGTCTCTATGAGTATGTATCTATCTCGACGTGTCTATGAGTGTATATGTATCTCCACGTGTCTCAATGAGTCTGTACGTATCTCCACGTGTCTCTATGAGTGTGTATGTATCTCCATGTGTCTCTATGAGTCTCTGTGTACCTCTGTGTATCTCTGTGTGTCTCTATGTGTCTCTATGGGTCTGTATATATCTCCATTTGTCTCTATGGGTCTGTATGTATCTCCATGTCTGTATGTATCTCCATGTGTCTATGAGTGTGTATGTATCTCCACGTGTCTCAATGAGTCTCTGTGTCTCTGTGTATCTCTGTGTGTCTCTATGTGTCTCTATGAGTCTGTATCTATCTCCATGTGTCTATGAGTGTATATGTATCTCCACGTGTCTCTATGAGTCTCTGTGTACCTCCGTGTGTCTCTAAAGGTTCATGATATGATACATTGTCTGGGTGGCATCGCCGCACGGACGATCACTTTGGGGACAGCCGTGTTACGAACCCCGACGGTGAAGAGTGACCAGGGTCCAGATCAGGATCAGAATGTTTATTTGCACTGGAGGGAGAAATCCGATGAGCTGTGAATCTCTTGTTTTCCCACCGATCCATCGACGAGGGGAGGACAATTGAGAAAGCCAACTTTGAAATCCNGGGGGGGGGGCCCGGAAAATGATCAAATATATTTAAAAAAATCGTAGATCTGAGATTGGTCGGCAAAACGAGTCGTCCGATAAAACGGCGACGACCCAGTCGCCTTAAAATACCTCCCAAACACGACAGTTTTTTGTTGTTTTTGACGATGTTCCTGTTTACGCTTCAAAAATCGGCAGCTTCCCCTAACTGGAGGGCCAGGCGAGCGGAAAGATGACGCGGAAAAAGGGGGTTCGTGGGTCAGCGAGGGTGGTACGGGGACACATAGACACAAAGACAAAGATCCCCCGTATAGCCTCAGCAGACTGTTGGTGCAAGTGCTGTTAGTAGTGAGTAGCACCTCCCTAGACATAGACACAAGACAAAGATCCCCGTATAGCCTCAACAGACTGTTGGGCAAGTGCTGAGTAGTGAGTAGCACCTCCCAGACATCGACACAAAGACAAAGATCCCCCGTATAGCCTCAACAGACTGTTGGGCAAGTGCTGAGTAGTGAGTAGCACCTCCCAAGACATAGACACAAAGACAAAGATCCCCCGTATAGCCTCAACAGACCGTCGGTGCAAGTGCTGTTAGTAGCGAGTAGCACCTCCTAAGACATAGACACAAAGACAAAGATCCCCCGTATAGCCTCAACAGACTGTTGGGGCAAGTGCTGGTAGCGAGTAGCGCCTCAAGACATAGACACAAAGACAAAGATCCCCGTATAGCCTCAACAGACGTCGGGCAAGTGCTGTTAGTAGCGAGTAGCGCCTACGAAGACATAGACACAAAGACAAAGATCCCCCGTATAGCCTCAACAGACTGTTGGGGCAAGTGCTGTTAGTAGCGAGTAGCACTCCCAAGACATAGACACAAAACAAAGATCCCCGTATAGCCTCACAGACTGTTGGGCAAGTGCTGTAGTAGCGAGTAGCACTTCCAAGACAAGACACAAAGACAAAGATCCCCCGTATAGCCTCAACAGACTGTTGGGGCAAGTGCTGTTAGTAGCGTGTAGCACCTCCAAGACAAACACAAAGACAAAGATCCCCCGTATAGCCTCAACAGACTGTTGGGGCAAGTGCTGGATAGCGAGTAGCGCCTACGAAGACAAAGACACAAAGACAAAGATCCCCTGTATAGCCTCAACAGACTGTTGGGCAAGTGCTGTTAGTAGCGAGTAGCACCTCCCAAGAAATAGACACAAAGACAAAGATCCCCCGTATAGCCTCGGCAGACTGTTGGGCAAGTGCTGTTAGTAGCGAGTAGCAATTCCCAAGACATAGACACAAAGACAAAGATCCCCCGTATAGCCTCAACAGACTGTTGGGGCAAGTGCTGTCATTGGAGGCCCCAAGCCGACCCTAGGCAAGTAGGCCCAGGCCCGTGTTCATAAAATGGCCGCCGTGCACATTTTTGTGTACGGTTCTTTTTCTGCAATATTTTGCTGTCTGTTCTTAGATTTTCTGTTTGCACTTAGTCACATATTCACTTTAAGATGTTTTAAAATCCTTTATATTAAGTTCACTTGCTTGCTTGCTTCCGCGCTAACGACGTGCAAATCTTTCGGTCGTTTTTTAACCCACTTCCGTGATCAATCGAGCTGACATTTTGCACACAGACTCGTTGTGTGACAATTTATTTTCGTGAAATTTAAAATTTTACACTTTTCAGGAAAAAAAAATATTAATTACCAATTGTTAATGGTGGCAGGCAATCATCTGACCCATAGGTGCAGCCATCTCAAGCCAAGGACGAGAGGACTCTAGCCGCACGCATATAAAGGATTTATAGTGAAAACTTTGTTTTTACGGGTTATTTTTTTGTTCATGTTTTTGTTTTTTTGTTGTTGCGGTTGCACCCGATTCAAGAGCCGAATGGCTCACAGGCTACGCCTAATAACGAACTTGAACTTGAAACCGGTGTAGGTGCGCGTGAGCGCGAATCGGGGTTGGTAGTGGTAACGCGCTAACAGCTATCACACTACCGCTGCACGCTCGGAGCTTCCTCACCGTCCACGCTCTTGTTCTGCAACCCGGTCGCCCCTCCCAGAAGCAGCCGCACTTGGAAAACTGGAGCCTGAGATTGGGGGCGGGGGAGAGGGGTGGGCAGACAAAGGCGGTCGGGCGTGGTGGTGGTAGTGGTGGTGGTTGGTGGTGTTGGGCACCCACCTCCCTCCCTCGTGTGTTCCGAACTTCTACATCTGTCGTCGGCCTCCCCTAGGTCGACTCAGCCTCAAATGAGTACCTGGTGCGGTGTGTAAACATCGCCACTGGGGAGACAAAGGCGGCCGGGAGTGGTGTTGGCCACACACCGCCTCGTGTGTCGCACCGGCTTTAATAGGTGCTCGCTAACAGCACTTGCCCAACAGTCTGTTAAGGCTACACGGGGAATCTTTTCTANTGTGTGTACGTGCGGAGAGCGGTGGTGCAGCGGTTACGCACCGCCCTAGCAATCTCTGCAGAAACCGTCCTGCCCACGTCAACCAACGCGCACTCACCAGCCTGGTGAAGTATGGTCAAACATCCAACCCCACCCCCCCCCAACGCTCCCCCCACCCTTGCACACGGTGTAGTTAAGGCCTTAATCCAGAGTGGAGTGGCGAAACGGCTGTAACTTGCATAAAACTTGATGTTAGTAGTAGTTTTACCCAACTGGTACAACAACTGACACTTTATACTATGATAAATGGTTTTTTACCCTTCTATCTGGCAACAAAACTGACACCTTTTTTACAAGGAGTCATGTTTGCATAGACCACAATACCTGCAGTCGTAATGCAAACAAAAAAATAACTCTGATAATGTGCACTGTCCTTGAAGTTGATTGGTCCACACCCGAGACCGCTTTCTTTAGAGCCTAGTCTCATATGGGTTGGACCAGATGACGCCAAAAGGCGCACAACTCAAAGACAACGCACATCAGAGTATGAGAGCTCGGGGTAAGCATTTACACCATTGGAACCTCATTTGCCAGTAAAAAATATGATAATTGTTTTTTTACCCTTCCATCTGGCAACAAAACTGACACCTTTTTTACAAGGAGTCATGTTTGCATAGACCACAATACCTCATCCTCACCTTGGCATTCTTGACGTTGTCCAGCGCTGCCTGCATGACTTCAGTGCTGCAGCCGAACGCCTGTGCAAGGACACGTGGCAAAGACACACAGGGGGGCAGGGGTTAAAGGTCACCTGTATAATTCTAGATTTGAAGCTTTCGTGACTGCAAGGATTCATACTCTTAGGCATTTTCGGTAAAGTCACGTAGGTAGAAATAAAAAAAAATATAACCATCAGGTCTAACCCCTGGCTACCACATCAGACAAGCCCCTCCCCCCCCCTTCCTTAACTTATGTTTAAGGCTCGCCTCTTGGATTCTTTATCACTTAAGACAGCAAATCTGGCTGTGACGGTCCCACCTGATGACGGAGACTTGTGTTGCCTCCGAAACGTCGTGATTTATTATTTTATTTTGTTTCTATTAATTTTAATTTTTACCTACGTGACTTTACCGAAAAAACCTAAGAGTATGTCACCCGTATAGCCCAAGGAACAGGCTATTAGGGGCAAGTGCTATTAGCAGAGGTCGCAAACGGGTTTTGATTCCTTACCCGTACCCGTACCCGGCCATACCCGTACCCAGCCGGGTACGGGTACCCGTACCCTACCCGTACCCTACCCGAAATGAGTGACAAACGGTGACTCACCAGTACCCGGCCTACCCGTACCCGGCCGCACCAGGGTCGCAAACGGCTACCCGTACCCGTACCCGGGTACGGGTACCCGTTCCCTACCCGTACCCGTACCCTACATGAGTGACAAACGGTGACTCACCAGTGACTCACGGTGTACCCGTACCCGGCCGCACCAGGGTCGCAAACGGGTACCCGACCCGGCCGGGTAAGGGTATCCGTTCCCTACCCGTACCCGTACCCTACCCGAAATGAGTGACAAACAGTGACTCACCAGTGACTCACGGCCTACCCGTACCCGTAGCCGGCCGCACCAGGGTCGCAAACGGGTACCCGTACCCGGCCGGGTACGGGTAGCCGGGTATCGGGCAGGGTACGGGTATCGGGTACCGGTTGCGACCTCTGGCTGTTAGCCAGGAGCACCTGCGAAGACCGGCACGGGTGGGCAGTGCCACGTTCCACCCCTGGCCACCTTTGCCTCCCTAGCGGCACACCGCACCAGGTGCTCAACTTGAGGCTGAGTCGACCGCGTGATAAAATACACAGGCATGCAGAGAACAAAGACAAAGATCCCCCGTGTAGCCTTAACAGGCTGTTGGGGCAAGTGCTGTTAGCGAGCACCTATGAAGGCCGGAACGGCACACGAGGGGTGGGTGGCCAGCACCACACTCGGCGATGTTTACACACCACTACGGGTACTCATTTGAGGCTGAGTCGATCTAGGGAGCCATACACTCGTACACAGACACCCAGATCTGGATTGAACACAAGACCCTTAATCATTGGAGAGACACCGAACCAGGAACTGAAACTAGTCCCTTGAATTCCAGAGAAATACCGCGGCCCCAAATTGAACACAGACCCTTAAAATATGGAGACACCCGAACCAGGGAACTGAAACTAGACGCTTCATCTCCAGAGAAATTTTGAGACCGGGAATTGGACATATGGAGAGAGACCCAGACCAGAAATGTAACCCAGATGGACGGTTAATCTTTAGAGAAAACCAGCCAATGAATTGAACCCAGATGCTGAATCCCAGTTGAGACACCCAAACCAGGAACTGAAACTGGAACCATTAATTTTCAGAGAAATACCAAAATCAGGGATTGAGCCCAGGCACTCAATATACGGAGAGACACCCAGACCAGGAGTTGAACCCAGACCCTTAAAATATGGAGAGACACCCAGACCAGGAGTTGAACCCATGTGCCCACGTGGAAAGAAGGTTACAACAACAAGCGGTACAAACACGCGATGGGAGTTCAAAGTACACGGGAATTAAACAAATCTCCCAAGCAAATACAACACTAAACCATCCCAATCCGACCAGGCAAAGCCCACTGATGAATCAACTGAATCTTTAGAAGCGACCTGGCCACAAAGGACAGCTCAACGAAGTGGGCCCCGTCGTTTGGACATTTATAAGAGGGCCAAATTAATCGAATGAATCTCAATGCGCGTTTCTATATCCGAGGGGGCCTGTGGATTTGATCGACGTCACAATCACGGAAACAGGAAGAATTGGCACGTGACACGTTTCATGGAAATTGAGAGGTCGTGAGTTTGCGAGTTTAAGAGGGAAATGAAGAACAAACAAAAAAATCGGGACGTTGCGGATGAAACGGTGGTTGAAAGTGTAAAGAAGAAAAAAATGTTAAAGGCGGAAGAGATAAATGGGGAATTGAAAAGGCTCCCTAAAAAGTNTAAAGTTATGGGAAAAAATTTTCACGAAAATAAATTGTCACGCACAACGAGTCTGTGCAAAATGTCAGCTCGATCGGATCACGGGAAGTGGGTTAAAAAACGACCGAAAGATTTGCACGGTCGTAAGCGCGCAAGCAAGCAAGTGAACTTAATATAAAGGATTTAATAAAAATGACGTGGAATGAAATCGACTTCTCACATTATTGCATCGGCACTTGTGGCTATTATTATGATGATGATTTACATTATGAGACCTCATTTGCCAGTAGCAAGATATAGTAATATGTTTTGACCCTTTTATCTGGCAACAAAACTGACACCTATATACAAGGGATCATGTTTGCAATAACCACAACACAAGCGGGCAAAATGCAAACAAAAAGAAACAACTCTGATAATGATAATGATATGCACTGTCCTTGAAAGTTGATTGGTCCACACCCGAGACGGCTTTTCTTAGAGCCTAGTCTCCACTGATGTTGGACCAAGATGACGCCAAAAGGCGTTAAACTCAAAAACAGCGCACTATCAGAGTATTGAGAGCTCGGGGTAAGCATTTACATTATGAGACCTCCTTTGCCAGTGGCAACAATATAGTAGTAGGTTTTTACCCTTTTATCTGGCACCAAAACTGACATCAGATTAAAGGGTAAAAACCTATTATTATATAATGATTATTGTTAGTTCATCTTCTTGGTTTTTTTGGTAAAGTCACGTATAAGGGAAATAATAAAATAATAAAAATTAAACATAATAAAATACAATTTTCACGACGTTTCGGCCACAACGCAAGCAGCCGTCCTCAGGTGAAGAAGACGGCTGCTTTATTATTTTTTGAATTTTATTATTTCCCTTCTACGTGACTTTACCGAAAGATGCTCTTAGTTTTTTCGGTAAAGTCACGTAGGTAAAAAAAATTAAAATTAATAAAAAAAAATAAAAAAAATAACGACGTTTCGGAGGCAACACAAGTCTCCGTCATCAGGTGGGACCGTCACAGCCAGATTTGCAGTATCATTTAAATGTTTTACCTACGTGACTTTACCGAAAGAACCAAGAAGATGAATCCCTGCAGTCACGAAAGCTTTAAATCGAGATAGCTAGTTCATTCTTCTTCTTATTAGTATTATCCGTTTACTTTGAAGGGTCCAAAGTATCCCAACTTGCCTTGATTACCCAGGAAAAAATTAACCACTATGACCCTCGTATATTTTTTCGGGAGGGGTCTTGCAAAGTTGTCTCAGCGATGATGCCCTGCTGCTGCTGCTGCTTGGATGCTGACCGCATCACTCGCTCACAAAGACAAAGGTCCCCGTGTAGCCTCTACAGACTGTTGCGGCAAGTGCTGTTAGCGAGCAGCACCTATGAAGGCCGGCACGCACCACCCGACCGC
This sequence comes from Lethenteron camtschaticum, assembly GCA_018977245.1. Classification (NCBI taxonomy): domain Eukaryota; kingdom Metazoa; phylum Chordata; class Hyperoartia; order Petromyzontiformes; family Petromyzontidae; genus Lethenteron; species Lethenteron camtschaticum. The sequence continues at coordinate 4,585,223 of MU249627.1, forward strand.
CTTTGTCTCCCCATTTGAAGCTGAGTCGACCTAGCGGAGGCACACGACAGATTCGGAAAATCGTCACCGGTGTTGGCCGTGAGCGGGAATCGAACCCGGGTTGCCGGGTTCGTAGCACAGCGTGCTAACCACTACACTACCGCTCCACACACACAAAGACAAAGATCCCCCATATAGCCTCTGGGGCAAGTGCTGTTAGCGAGCACCTATGAAGGCCGGAACGGTACACGAGGGGGTGGGTGGCCAGCACCACGCCCGACCGCCTTTGTCACACACGCACACACACACGCACGCGCACACACCACACAGACACACGCACACACACAATAGAACACGCACACACACACACAGACACACACACACATAGACACACGACACAACGCCATCACGCAACAAAGACACCAACGCCACACACACGCACGCGCGACACACACACGCGCCACCAACCCACACCACNCGCGCCACACACACCCACACACACACGCACAAAGACACACACACACGCACGCGCAGACACACACACGCGCACACACACACAGACAGCCACAACACACACCACACACGCACACACCACACACACACACTACACACACACGCACACACACGCGCACAGACACACACACGCGCACACACACGCACNGACACGCACACACACAGATACGAGCACACACACACGCACACACACACGCACACACACAGACACACACACGCACACACACACACATACACACACACGCGCACACACACATACCCACACACCCACACACCCAGACACACACACACGCGCACACACGCACAGACACACACGCGCACTCACACACACACGCACAGACACACACACGCGCACACACACACACCCCTACAAACAAGTACGTGAAGCAAAACGACAGTCACGCCCTGGGTTGCGAATGTTAATGCAGAGGTGGAATTCGCTGACGTGCTGTTTTATTTTTAAATCCATATTAAGTTCGCTTGCTTGCTTGCGCGCTTACGACCGGCAAACTTTCGGTCGTTTTTTAACACACTTCCCGTGATCCAATCGAGCTGACATGCACAGACTCGTGCGAGACATAATGTTCTGAAAAATTTTCCCAAAATTTTACACTGTTTAGGGCAATTAAATATTTAATTACCAACTTAATACTGGCAGACAATCACTGACCCTAGGTGGCAGCCATCTCAAGCAGAACGAGAGGACTCTAGCCGCCACGCATATAAAGGATTTAGGTGAAAAACTTTTTTTACGGGTTTACTTTTAAATCCTTTATATTAAGTTCGCTTGCGTGCTTGCTTGCGCTTACGACCGTGCAAATCTTTCGGTCGTTTTTTAACACACTTCCCGTGATCCAATCGAGCTGACATTTTGCACACAAACTCGTTGTGCGAGACAATTAATGTTCGTGAAAAAATTTTTACACCGTTTATGGAAAACAAATTAAATATTTAATTATTAATACTGGCAGACAATCATCTGGCCCATACATCTCAAGCCAGAGGACGAGAGGACTCTAGCCGCCACGCATATAAAGGATTTATAGTGAAAAACTTTGTTTTTACGGGTTTACTTGTTATTTTATTTAAGTTCGCGCGTGCTTGCTTGCTTGCTACGACTGCAATAGGTTTTTTAACCCANTTCCGTGCCAANCGAGCTGATTTTCACACAGATTCGTTGTGCCAGACAATGAATGTTCGTGAAAAAAATTCCCATTAAATATTTATTANCCNTAATACACAATCATTNCCCATACACTCAGCCAGAGGACGAGAGGACTCTAGCCGCCACGCATATAGGATTTAGAGTGAAAAACTTTGTTTTTACGGGTTTACTTATTAAGTCNCTTGCTTGCGTGCTTGCGTGCTTGCTTGCTTGCCCTTACGACACGTGCAAATCTTTCGGTCGTTTTTTAGACCCCTTGTATCTGGCTGTGACAACACAGACTCTTGTGGTGACAATTAATGTTGACGTGAAAAANAATTCCAAAATTTGCATGTCATTAGGCAAACAAAATTGTTTAACATAACTCTGCCANGCATATAATACCTGGANTTATANTGAAAAACGTTTTTATCGGGTATGTTTTTTGTTTGCATTATGGCTGCAGGNATTNTAGTCTATGCAAACATGACTCCTCATAAAAAAGGTGTCATTTGTTGCCAGATAGAAGGGTAAAAAAACAAATCAGATTTTTTACTCAAAGCCAATGTGTAAATATACGTTCTTCTTCTTGGTTCTTTCGGTAAAGTCACGTAGAAGGGAAATAATAATAATAAATAATAATAATTCTCACGACGTTTCGGCCACAACGCAAGCAGCCGTCCTCAGGTGAAGAACAGGTCTGTCGGGGAGAAGCGTCTGAGACTTTTTCATAAATGTTTTCTCCTACAACATCAGAGTGCAGCGCCACATTAAATACGCACTACAATAGTTTAAAGCGATTTGAAGCATGTTAATAGATTTTTTGGGGGGGGGGGAGAGCTTTGTGACGTCATATTTTACGGGGGGGGGGGGGGTTGACTTTTCGTGATGCCGTGTGACGAAGGGGGGGGGGGGGGGGTCAAAATCGTCCAAAATCGCGTGACGTCATTTATGGACGGCCCTAAATAAATCATCACTGGATGTCAATGGGGCTCCAAATAATCCCGACTTCCCGGCAAAGACTCAGCGAGGCATGGATCACTCACACGCCGCCTGCCGTCAACAGCGCTACGGCTTTGCAAGAGGCCTTCACTAAGCAGTGGAGAGAGCCTGGCTCACGATAAGAAACATATTCTACCCTCTTCTTGGTTCTTTCGGTAAAGTCACGTAGAAGGGAAGTAATAAAATAATAAAAATAAAACATGATGAAATAATTATGTTTCATTTTTATTATTTTATTACTTCCCTTCTACGTGACTTTACCGAAAAAACCAAGAAGATGAATCCCTGCAGTCACGAAAGCTTTCAATCGAAATATTCCACCCCTCCACACCCACCCCAACACGTTCTGCATTCGCGTTGTTGTTGTTGTTGCAGTACACTTATTTATTTTGTTCTAGATTGGAAGTTTTCGTGACTGCGAGGATTCATGCTCTGTTTTTTTTTCGGTAAAGTCACGTGGGTAAATTTTTTAAATAAATAAAATTAAATTAGAATGAAAACAACTAGAATTCATATTCTTGGTTCTTTCGGTAAAGTCACGTAGAAGGGAAATAATAAAATGATATGAATATAAACAATAAAATTCTCACGACGTTTCGACTGCAACACAAGCAATCATCATCAGGTGTGAAAAACACGGCAAGAACATTTGAAAATAAATAAAATAAATAAAATGTTCTTGCTGTAGATTTCACACTTGATGATGATTGCTTGTGTTGCAGTCGAAACGTCGTGAGAATTTTATTGTTTTATATATTTATTATTTTATTATTTCCCTTCTACGTGACTTTACCGAAAGAACCAAGAATATGAATCCCTGCAGTCACGAAAGCTTTAAATCAAAACTAAAATTAAATTAAATCACGACGTTTCAGGCACAACACAAGCATCCTTCTCAGGTGAGGACAAGCTATTGTTGAAACGTCGTGATTTGATTTAATTTTATTTCAGTTTTCTTGGTTCTTTCGGTAAAGTCACGTAGAAGGAAAATAATAAAATAATAAAAATAAAACAATAAAATACAATTCTCACGATGTGCTGCCAAGCATGGTGGTGCTCATTCAGACGCTGTCTTTCCGACAGACCTGGTCTTCACCTGAGGACGGCTGCTTGCGTTGTGGCCGAAACGTCGTGAGAATTGTATTTTATTATGTTTTATTTTTATTATTTTATTACTTCCCTTCTACGTGACTTTACCGAAAGAACCAAGAAGATGAATCCCCGCAGTCACGAAAGCTTTAAATCGAAATTTATTTCAGTTGTTTTCATTCAATTTTTCTTTTTCCAACGTGACTTTACCGAAACAACCAAAGAGTATAAGGCTCACGTTTGAGGATGATGATAATGAGCTGTGGAGGTCTTTGTGAGTGTCACCTGTTCCAGGTAGATGAGTATCTCCTCGCTCAAGTTCTCCTGGGAACCTCCGAGTGTGCTGTACTTGAGGCAGTACAGCAACTCCGTGAGCAACTTCTGTGGACACACACACAAAGACAAAGACCCCCCGTGTAGCCTGAGACTGTCGGGGCAAGTGCTGTTAGTGAGTAGCAGCTATGAAGGCCGGCACGGTACACGAGGGGTGGGTGGCCAGCACCACGCCCGGCCGCCTTTGTCTCCCCAGTGGCGATGTTTCTACACACCGCACCATGCACTCATTTGAGGCTGAGTCGACCTAGGGGAGGCCCAGAAACCGGTTCGGATAATCGTCACCGGTGTTGGCCGTGAGCGGGAATCGTCGTCAGGTTCGTAGCGCAGCGAGGCTAACCACTGCACCACCACTCCACACAGACACACACCCACACACACACACACACACACCCACACACACAGACACACACACACAGACACACACAGACACACACAGACACACACACAGACACACACCCACGCACACAGACACACAGACACACGNCACACAGACACACACACAGACACACACACACACACACAGACACACACCCACACACAGACACACACCCACACACAGACACACACACAGACACACACACACAGACACACACCCACACACACAGACACACACACACACACACACACCCACACACACAGACAAACACAGACAGACACACACACGTACGCACGCACACACAACATAAAATCCATTATACACACTGTTGGAGCTAGTGCTGTTAGCGAGCACCTATTAAGGCCCGCCACGGCGCGCAATTTGGGGCGACGTCAGTGTGGTGAACTGCACACCCGGCCGCCTTTGTCTCCCCAAGCGCTGACTTATTACACACCACTCATTTAAAGCGCGTGGCCTGAATAGGAGGCACCGACGATGCTTCACCCCTGCGTCCCGGAATCGAACCCATGCGGCCGGGGTTTGTCGCCAAAAGTGAGTTGGTGAGCGGGTGAATAGTCACCCCCAATCTCCTCCTTTAGTCACCCGCTCACCCGGGGGTAGACTCAGCACAAGCAATCACCCCCCACCCTCAACCCATAATCCTCAAAGAGCAAACGGACATCTTCTTGGTTCTTTCGGTAAAGTCACGTAGATTGGAAATAATAAAATAATAAACAGGTATGTCTTCTCGACAGACCTGTTCTCCTACCTGCGGACGGCTGCTTGCGTTGTGGCCGAAACGTCGTGAGAATTATTTTATTATGTTTTATATTTGTTATTTTATTATTTCCTTCTACGTGACTTTACCGAAAGAACCACGAAGATGAATCCCTGCAGTCACGAAAGCTATAAAATGATTTTATGATGTTTTATTTTTATTATTTTATTATATCCATTCTACGTGACTTTACCCAAAGAACCACGAAGATGAATCCCTGCAGTCACGAAAGCTATAAAATGATTTTATGATGTTTTATTTTTATTATTTTATTATTTCCATTCTACGTGACTTTACCGAAAGAACCAAGAGATGAATTCAAGCAGTTTGCGTGGGTTCAAATGGTTTTACTGCTCGGCACGTGTGCTTCATGCAGACTTGGCACGTGATAATCGGTGTCTAATTGTGGTGGGCGGGAAGGCTCAAGCTTGTTTTATTATATTATTACAGTTAAGACTTAGATTGCGAGCATAATTCATTCCTGAAACGTGCTTATAATCCAAAGCACTCGTATATCAGTTGTGAACACGTGACGCTCGGCAGACAAAGCGTATACACGTACTACTCGTACCACTATACACTCACACTATACACTACACTATACACTACACCACATACACTACACTATACACTACATTACACCACTTACACTACACACTTACACTACACCACTATACACTACACCACTATACACTACACCACTATACACTACACCACTATACACTCACCACTATACACTACACACTATACACTACACCACTATACACATATACACTACAACCACTATACACTACACAAACACTATACCACTACATAACACACCGTGCCACATACACTACNACTACATCAAAACACTATACCNCNCACTTACACTACACCACTATACCNCNACACATAACACTAACATATCACTACAACACACACTTAACTACACCACTACACACTGACACACCCACTATACATACACCACNAAATAACACTACACTACANCACCACAACACCATAACACCACTTAACTCACTACTATTCACNACACATCACCACTACACTACACTATACACTACAACTNTACCTACACTATACACACACCATATACACTACACTATACACTACACCACTATCACACANACACACGGACTATCACTACCTATCAACACCACTATACACTACATAATCAAATCACTACNCTACTATACACTACACCACTATCACACTACACACACACCACTATTACATTACACTACACCACTATCACTATACTATACACTACACCACTATACACCACTATACACTACCCACTATACACTACACCACATACACTACACCACGATACACTACACACTATACACACACCACTATACACTAGCCACTATCACTACTGTTAACTACCTCGCCTGGTGTACAGGAGGTCGTGGGTTCGATCCCGACCCTGACGTCTGCTGTATATTTGGAGTTTGCGTGTCTCTCTCTCTCATCATCATCACGGTGGCTAGGAGATGTTAACTACCTCGCCTGGTGTACAGGACGGTCGTGGGTTCGATCCCGATCCTGACGGGCTGCTGTATATTTGGACTTTGCGTGTCTCTCTCTCTCTATCATCATCACGATGGCTAGGAGATGTTAACTACCTCGCCTGGTGTACAAGAGGTCGCGGGTTCGATCCCGACCCTGATGTCTGCTGTATATTTGGAGTTTGCGTGTCTCTCNTCTCTCTCATCATCACGGTGGCTAGGAGACGTTAACTACCTCGCCTGGTGTACAGGAGGTCGCGGGTTCGATCCCGACCCTGACTACGTCTGCTGCTGTANATTTGGAGTTTGCGTGTCTCTCTCTCTCATCGTCATCACGGTGGCTAGTTGTAGTTTGCGTGTCTCTCTCCTCATCATCATCACGGTGGCTAGGAGATGTTAACTACCTCGCCTGGTGTACAGGAGGTCGCGGGTTCGATCCCGACCCTGTACTACGTCTGTGCTGTATATTTGGAGTTTGCGTGTCTCTCTCTCTCATCATCATCATCACGGTGGCTAGGAGATGTTAAACCTCGCCTGTTATACAGGAGTCGTGGGTTCGATCCCGACCCTGACGTCTGCTGCTGTAAATTTGGAGTTTGCGTGTCTCTCTCTCTCATCTTCCTGGGTNTAAAGATTCATTTTCGTCGTATTTTGTTGTGGGGAAATGGGTCATTTCCTGCGTTTGTCTCTCTATCTTGGGGGGTTGGTGGTGGTTGAGTGGATTCTTTTGATTTGTTGTCTGGAGTCTTTCTCACGGCTGCAGAGTGCACGCCCTCCCTACCCCACCAGTCCACTGTGCCAAGAGAGCCAGCAACAAACAGCACTCGCGTCTTAGTTGAGCGAGTTATTTTTTTGCCGGGGCAGGGGAGAGGGAAAGAGAGACGAGACGGGAATTGCTACAAGTGGAGCAGTGCATGGGAATAGCAGAGAGAGGAATGGGTGAGTGGGTGGATGGGTGAGTGTTGAGTGGGTGAGTGTGTTAGTGGGTAGTGGGTTGGGTGTGTGAGTGAGTGGTGTGGATGGGTGGGTGAGTGTGTGAGTGGATGGGTGATGTTGGTGAGTGAGTGGGTGAGCGATGGTGATTGGGTATGGTGAGTGGGTAGTGGTGGGTGAGTGAGTGGGTGAGTNGGTGGGTGGTGGATGAGGTGGGTGTGTTGGTGAGTTTGTGATGGGTGAGTGGGTGAGTTAGTGGTGAGTGGGTGGCTGGGTGAGTGAGTGGGTGAGTTGGTGAGTGATGAGTGGGTGAGTGGATGAGTGTGTTAGTGGGTGAGTGGGTTCGTGCCAGTGAGTGGGTGGGTGAGTGGGTGGGTGAGTGAGTGGGTGAGTGGATGGGTGGGTGGTGAGTGGATGGGTGAGTGGGTTCGTGGTGAGTGGGTGGGTGAGTGGGTGGGTGAGTGGGTGAGTGTGTGAGTGGGTGAGTGGATGGGTGGGTGAGTGGGTGGGTGGGTGAGTGAGTGGTGAGTGGGTGGGTGAGTGANTGGAGTGAGTGAGTGGTGGGTGAGTGGGTGATGGGTGAGTGGAGTGAGTGGGTGGGTGGGTGAGTGAGTGGGTGAGTGGGTGAGTGTGTGAGTGGGTGAGTGGGTGAGTGGANTGAGTGGGTGAGTGGGTGAGTGGGGTAGTGGGTGGGTGGTGGGTGAATGTGTGGGTGAGTGGGTGGTGAGTGTGTGGGTGGTTGGGTGAGTTGGTGAGTGGGTGAGTGGTGAGTTGAGTGGTGAATGGGTGGGTGTGTGGGTGGATGGGTGAGTGGGTGGGTGGTGGGTGGGTGAGTGTGGGTGGGTGAGTNGATGGGTGAGTGGGTGAGTGTGTGAGTGAGTGGGTGGGTTAGTGGGTGGGTGAGTGGGTGGGTGGGTGAGTGGATGGGTGAGTGGGTGGGTGGTGAGTGGGTAGCGGATGGGTGAGTGGGTGAGTATTTGAGTTGGTGGTGAGTAGGTGGGTGGATGGGTGAGTGGTGGTGAGTTTGGTATGTGAGCGAGTGAGTGTGTGAGTGGTGGGTGGGTGAGTGGGTGGGTGAGTGAATGGCGGAGTTGGTGGATGAGTGGGTGGGTGAGTGAGTGGGTGGGGATTGGTGGGTGAGTGGGTGGGTGAGTGGGTGGGTGAGTGGATGAGTGGGTAGGTGAGTGGGTGGTGAGTGGGTGGTGAGTGAGTGAGTGGGTGGGTGGTGGGTGGTGGGTGGGTGAGTGAGTGAGTGAGTGGGTGAGTGGGTGAGTGAGTGGGTGGTGTGTGGTGGTGAATGAGTGAGTGGTGAGTGGGTGGTGAGTGAGTGGGTGGGTGAGTGTGGGTGAGTGAGTGTGTGGGTAGTGCATGGGTGAGTGCATGGGTGAGTGGGTGGGTGAGTGGGTGTGTGGATGAGTGGGTGGGTGTGTGGATGGTGAGTGGTGAGTGGGTGAATGGGTAGTTGGTGGTGAGTGTGTGGGTGTGTGAGTGGTGAGTGGGTGGGTGTGCGAGTGAGCAGGCCCTAATTAAACCACGTGACCACAGAGAGAGAGCGAGAGAGAGAACACGCACATTCCAAAACATCATCATACATCTTGCTATAACAATGCTACATCCTCAGTTCGATTCCTGGCCAGAGCTAATGTCAGTGGCGAGTGATACATGACCCCCACCGCCTCTCCCGAGTAGTTATCCTATAGATCAGGGTCGGAACCTTTTTGACTGGGAGAGCCATAAAAGCCAAATATTTCTAAATATATTTCATTGAGAGCCATATAGTATTTTTAACGTATAATAAATTAAATATGTCTTACTTTTAATGCGACTTCTGGTGCTGCATGGTTTTGCTGATGGCCTTGTAGTCTGGTTCGTACGTGGTGAGGTTGAGCTTCGTGCAGGCGTGATCCGTGAATTTTATCTTCAAACTAATTTCTGTTTACTTTAAAATGACACAGTATTATTAAGCAATATCACAAGTATTTTAAAATCAGTTCCAAACTGATTTTTTNTTTTTTTTCAACTCAAAATTGTCTGGGAGCCATATGCCGTCACCGGAAGAGCCATATATGGCTCGCGAGCCATAGGTTCCGACCGCTGCTATAGATAGACCCGTCCACGCTAAGGAATGTGGAATTTNCCACCGATGGCTCAGCATGGCTGTAAACAGAAGGAGGCTTGGAGGGGAGAGGGGGGGGGGCAACGGTGGGGGAGAGGGAAGGAAGAGAGGTAGGGGGGGGTTACCCAGGAAATCACGCACCATCCCCTTGGCAATTCCGAGGATTTGGGGAAATTTTGAAAGTAAAATTAATGACCGTGAGCCTGAATCTTGTCCCGCTGTGACCCCCTGCAATCCGGAGAATCGCCATCTGAGATGATTCATCACCGAGATCCGGTGATGGCGGGTAGGAGTAGTTCATAGCCGTAGTAGTAGTCGTGGCCGGCCGTGACGCTATTGATGCATTGAGCTGTGTTGGGGTGTTGCTCGCAGACCTCGAGCCAAGTCGCTCGCTCGCTCACCTAACTACTCATTCATCCACTCATTCATCCATCGACTCATTCGTTCTTTTTTCAAATCACTCAGTCATTCGCTCGCCTAACTACTCACCCACCCGCTCGTTCATCCATCCACTCATTCATTCATCGACTCATTCGGTTTTTTTCTCAAATAACTCACTCATTCGCTCACCTAACGACTCACCCACCCGCTCATTCATCCATCCACTCATTCTTTTTTAATCACTCAGTCATTCGCTCACCTAACTACTCACCCGCTCATTCATCCATCCACTCATTCATTTTTTCTCAAATCACTCACTCATTCGCTCACATAACTACTCACCACTCGTTCATCCATCCACTCATTCATTTTTTTATCACTCAGTCATTCGCTCACCAAACTACTCATTCATCCACTCATTCATACATCCACTCATTCGTTTTTGTTTCAAATCACTCAGTCATTCGCTCACCTAACTACTCATCCACCACTCATTCATCCATCCACTCATTCTTTGTTTAATGACTCCGTCATTCGCTCACCTAACGACTCACCCACCCACTTATTCATCCATCCACTCATTCGTTTTTTTATCACTCAGTCATTCGCTCACCTAACTACTCATTCATACACTCATTCATCCATCCACTCATTCGTTTTTGTTTCAAATCACTCAATCATTCGCTCACCTACCCACTCACCCACCCACTTATTCATCCATCCACTCATTCGTTTTTTTTCAAATCACTCAGTCATTCGCTCACCTAACAACTCACCCACCCACTCATTCATCCATCCACTCATTCNTTTTTGTCAAATCACTCAGTCATTCGCTCACATAACTACTCACCACCCGCTCATTCATTCATCCACTCATCATTTTTCTCTCAAATCACTCACTGATTCGCTCACCTAACTGTCACCCACTCATTCATCCATCCACTCATTCGTTTTTGTTTAAAATCACTCAGTCATTCGCTCACCTAACTACTCATTCATCTACTCATTCATCCATCCACTCATTCTTTTGTCAATCACTCAGTCATTCGCTCACCAACTACTCACATCCACTCATTCATCCTCCACTCATTCGTTTTTTTTTAAATCATTCAGTCATTCGCTCACCTAACTACTCACCCACCCACTCATTCATCCATCCACTCATTCGTTTTTTTATCACTCAGTCATTCGCTCACATAACTACTCATCATCCACTCATTCATCCATCGACTCATTCGTTTTTTTTTCAAATCACTCACTGATTCGCACACCTAACTACTCACCCACCCGCTTATTCATCCATCCACTCATTCATTTTTTCTCAAATCACTCAGTCATTCGCTCACCTAACTACTNACCCACCCACTCATTCATCCATCCACTCATTCTTTTTTTTTCAAATCACTCACTGATTCGCTCACCTAACGACTCACCCACCCGCTCGTTCATCCATCCACTCATTCAATTGCCGAGTCACAAAGTAACTCGCTCACTCACCCACTTACCACCCACTCACTCATCCACTCACTTACTCATTCATTCACTCATTCATTTGACAAGCCACACAGTAACTCACCCACTCACTCACCAGCACTCGTTCAGTCACTTATTCAAATGCCAAGTCACTCAGTCACTTTCTCACTCACCTACCCACTCATTCATTTAGCCACTTATTCGTTTGTAAAGTCACTAAGTAGCTTGCTCACTCACCCACGAACTCACATACTCACCACCCACTCACTCATTCACTCACTTACTCATTCATTCACTCATTCAATTGCCAAATCACCAAGTAACTTACTAATTTTCCCACTAATTCATTCCGGTTTTCATTCATTTGCTAAGTCACTCAGAACCTCACTCACGGGGTTGTCGCAAGAAGTCTAGAAATTGGCGTCAGTGTTCGGGTGACAGGAGTTGAGATGTGTTTTTGTGGAACTTCTTTCGCACCGTACAAAGTATGGGTCTCTGTGTGAGTCTATGGGTCTCTGTGTAAGTCTATGGGTCTCTGTGTAAGTCTATGGGTATCTGTGTGAGTCCATGGGTCTCTGTAGTGAGCTTATGGGTCTCTGTGTGAGTCTATGGGTCTCTGTGTGAGTTTATGGGTCTCTGTGTGAGTCTATGGGTCTCTGTGTGAGTCTATGGGTCTCTGTGTGAGTCTATGGGTCTCTGTGTGAGTCTATGGGTCTCTGTGTGAGTCTATGGGTCTCTGTGTGAGTCTATGGGTCTCTGTGTGAGTCTATGGGTCTCTGTGAGTCTATGGGTCTGTGTGAGTCTGAGTCTCTGTGTGAGTGTATGGGTCTCTGAGTCTATGGGTCTCTGTGTGAGTCTATGGGTCTCTGTGTGAGTTTATGGGTCTCTGTGTGAGTTTGGTCCTTGTATGAGTCTATGGGTCTCTGTGTGTATCTGTGAGTCTATGGGTCTCTGTGTGAGTCTATTGGTCTCTGTGTGAGTCTATGGGTCTATGTGTGGGTCTATGGGTCTCTGTGTGAGTCTATGGGTCTCTGTGTGAGTCTATGGGTCTCTGTGTGAGTCTATGGGTCTCTGTGTGAGTCTATGGGTCTCTGTGTGAGTCTATGGGTCTATGTGGGTCTATGGGTCTCTGTGAGTCTATGGGTCTCTGTGTGAGTCTGTCTCTGTGAGTCTATGGGTCTCTGTGTGAGTCTATGGGTCTCTGTGTGAGTATGAGTCTCTGTGAGTATGGGTCTCTGTGTGAGTTTGGGTCTGTGAGTCTATGGGTCTCTGTGTGAGTTTATGGGTCTCTGTGTGAGTCTATGGGTCTCTGTATGAGTCTATGGGTCTCTGTGTGAGTTTATGGGTCTTGTTTGAGTCTATGGGTCTCTGTGTGAGTCTATTGGTCTCTGTGTGAGTCTATGGGTCTATGTGTGGGTCTATGGGTCTCTGTGTGAGTCTATGGTTCTCGTTTGAGTCTATGGGTCTCTGTGTGAGTCTATGGGTCTCTGTAGTGAGTCTGTGTCTCTGTGTGAGTCTATGAGTTTCTGTGTGAGTCTATGGGTCTCTGTGTGAGTCTATGGGTCTCTGTGTGAGTCTATGGGTCTCTGTGTGAGTCTATGAGTCTCTGTGTGAGTGTATGGGTCTCTGTGAGTCTATGGGTCTCTGTGTGAGTCTATGGGTCTCTGTGTGAGTTTATGGGTCTCTGTGTGAGTCTATGGGTCTCTGTGTGAGTCTATGGGTCTCTGTGTGAGTTTATGGGTCTTGTTTGAGTCTATGGGTCTCTGTGTGAGTCTATAGGTCTCTGTGTGAGTCTATGGGTCTATGTGTGGGTCTATGGGTCTCTGTGTGAGTCTATGGTTCTCGTTTGAGTCTATGGGTCTCTGTGTGAGTCTATGGGTCTCTGTGTGAGTCTGTGTCTCTGTGTGAGTCTATGAGTTTCTGTGTGAGTCTATGGGTCTCTGTGTGAGTCTATGGGTCTCTGTGTGAGTCTATGGGTCTCTGTGTGAGTCTATGCGTCTCTGTGTGAGTCTATGAGTCTCTGTGTGAGTCTATGGGTCACTGTGTGCATATATGGCTCTCCGAGTGACTCTAAGGGTCTGATGTCTGCGTCCAGGGGGAGCTAACATCTTTCACCATGATGATGATGAAAGAGAGACACGCAAACTACAACAATACAGCATGCATCAGCGTCGGGATTGAACCCACGACCTCCTGCCTTCCAGGCGAGGAGTTTACATAACACACCTCGTGTCCACCGAGGAATGCGTGGGGTTTGGCTTGACATGTGCCAAGCGGGGATCTCACCTAAAGCTACGCTGAGGTCACCGTTTGGCTCAGAAGTTACAAGAGGTGCCGTGTCAGCACGGCTGGAATCCTGAGTTCGAATATCCAAGTTTCATCCACTGCCTGCGATTAAAAAAAAAAATCGTTCTCAAGCGCGTGAGTTTGTGGTCTCAGAATGGTCAACTATGAGACCCATAGAGTCACACAGAGACACATAGACTCACACAGAGGCCTGTAGAGTCACACAGAGACCCTTAGACTCACACAGAGACACATAGAGTCACATAGAGACCCATCGAGTCACACATAGACCCATAGTAAGGAGTTGTTAGTAAGGAGTTGTTAGTAAGTAAGGAGTTGTTAGTAAGTAAGGAGTTGTTAGTAAGTAAAGAGTTGTTAGTGAGTAAGGAGTTGTTAGTAAGTGATGACTTGCCACTTGCTTGTTATTCGCTGCGTGTGCGGCGATGGCGCGGCCATCGATCGAGGGTCGAATTGGAACCGCGTGGTGTGATCGGCATCGCGCTCGCTGGAGCTGCTGATGCCTTCAGGGAAGTCGTGTGCTGTCTACACGCAACTGCGCACAATTCTGCGAGTCGCTTATAACCGCTTTGCCGTTACCTGTTGCCAATTGTGGACTCAGACTATTGTCCTATCATCTCATAGAGTCCCTGGCACGTCACTATATGCTACACAGTGGCAATGGGGGTCGCAAAATGCCGATGTACTACTAATAAACCCCAATGATCCGATCGAAATAGGGATTTCAATCGGATCATTGGGGGGGGGGGGGGGGGCACGTGCCATCCCCCCCCCCCCACTGGCTCCGCTAGTGCGAAGCTACGAGGTTAGAAATATTTGATAAAATAAAAAAAAAATTTTATTAAAAACATAACATCCCACGGGCTTTTGTGGAATGAAGGACACACGCGGCGTTTTGGCGTTACCACTGTGCCAACATATTCCACCCCCCCCACGTTCTGCATTCGCTTTGTCGTTATCGTTGCTGTTGTTGTTGCAGTACACTTATTTATTTTGTTCTAGATTTGAAGCTTTCGTGACTGCAAGGATTCATATTCTTGGGTTTTTTCGGTAAAGTCACTGTGTAGGTAAAAAATTAAATGAATAAAAGTAAAATAAAAATCAAATAAAAATCAGACGTTTCGGAGGCAACACAAGCTTCCGTCTTCAGGTGGAACCGTCACAGCACGATTGCTGTATCAAGTGAGAGCTGTATCAAGTAAAATAGTTGTATCAAGTAATACAGCTATCGTGCTGTGACGGTTCCACCTGAAGACGAAGCTTGTGTTGCCTCCGAAACGTCTGATTTTTTTTATTTTTATTTTATTTAATTAATTACAATTGTACTCGTTTTATTTTGTCCGCACGTAAGCGGTTATGTAACCGGCAGTCTCTGGCATCTGGAGGTGATATCAGCAGCACTGTCTGGCATCTGGAGGTGATGAAGGCCGGCAAAAGGAGCTTTTCAAAAAGTAAAAATCACGCAACATCAAAGCCTCTTTACTCTTTGGTTCTTTCGGTAAAGTCACGAAGATGAAAAATAATAACAATAAATGAAAATGACAAAAAAACAGGTATATTGATGATTTTCGATTTAAAGCTTTCGTGACTGCAGAGATTCATCTTCTTGGTTCTTTCGGTAAAGTCACGTAGAAGGAAGTAATAAAATAATAAAAATAAAACGTAATAAAATACAATTCTCACGACGCAAGCAGCCGTCCTCAGGTGAAGAACAGACCTGAAACGTCGTCAGAATTGTATTATGTTTAAGTTTTTATTTTATTTTATTATTTCCCTTCTACGTGACTTTACCGAAAGAACCAAGAAGATATATTATGATATTGATGTAGTTGATGTGTATTGATGTAGTTTATATTTTAGTTTTTACGTGATGGTGTGACTGCTGCAACTCCTTACTATTAAAATTCCTTCCCTTTATGACTGCTAATCCTACATAATACACGAGCATAATATGACTTTGAGACCCCCCCCCCCCACCACCGACACATTCCACAAGTAGTGACTAATCCCATATCATTTTCCATAAATATTCTAAATTCATCTGTTGATATGCAAATTCCTTTGTCAAGGCGCCCTCCCCAACCCAGCTTAAATATACGCTGCCAAGCCTGGTGGTGTTCATTCAGATGCTGTCTTTCCGACAGACCTGTTCTTCACCTGAGGACGGCTGCTTGCATTGTGGCCGAAACGTCGTGAGAATTGTATTTTATTATGTTTTATTTTAAAATTGTATTATTTCCCTTCTACGTGACTTTACCGATAGAACCAAAGTGTATAGATCCTTGCAGTCACGAAAACTTTAAATCTCGAATCAAAGCCTCTTGTTTACCACCTGGCATAGGCTACAGGTGAGGTTTTACAGCAGAGGTCTCACTCCGAATCAGTCGGGCGGAATTATCTTTTCATCAGCTGCTCAATGCTGTGTGAAGCTACCTGGTATGGTACAGTCATTCCCCTTCTCTACGCCTGTGAAATGTGGACCCTCAAATGGAAGATCTTCGCCGGTTAGAAACATTTTGGCTGGCCTGCCTACGATCCATCCTGGTTTAACCAGGCTGTATTGGAGGAGCTCACAAATCCTTGAAAGATCTGGGCAAAGTCCCATCGGTGAGCTCCTCCAGCAGGCAAGGCTGCGTTGGCTGGGTCATGTAGCCCGCATGCCCAGCCTATTTGGCCGGATCGAGGGGGCTAAACGGGCGCGGCACGGGCTAGAGAAAGATGAGTGATGTGGTACGGGAGGAGCTGAGTGGACTTGCCGATGACTGGTACCAGCGGTGTCAAGATCGGCCTCTGGAGGAGGCTCGTGAAGGACGCTACTGGGTAGTTGGAGGCAGTCGGAGGAGCGACGCTCACAACAACGAGCGGAGCGGCTAAATGACCAATTTGGCACAGTGGGGTACAGCTGTTGCATCTACCGGTCATCTCACTCAGCCAGCCCATGGCACGTGGGTCTGTCTGTAGCGAGCCTTGAACACTTCACGTGGCCTAAAAGTGCACCTAGCCTGGCACAGGCGCCGTGGTGACGTCACCACCACTTAGTGGCGGTTTTGTTATTGGTGGGAGGCGAATTCCCAAGTGAGCAGTGGTGAAGGAAGAAGCAACAGGACAGACCATGTCGTTATTGCCAAAAAGGGTAACNAAAAACACCTTCTTGGTTCTTTCGGTAAAGTCACGTAGAAGGGAAATAATAAAATAATAGGTGAGGACGGCTGCTTGCGTTGTAGCCGAAACGTCGTGAGAATTATTTATATGTTTTANTTTTACTATTTTATTATTTCCCTTCTACGTGACTTTACCGAAAGAACCAAGAAGATGAATCCCTGCAGTCACGAAAGCTTTAATCGAAAAAACACCCGTTCTTATTTTCGATGCTTTGATAGGTTGTTTAATTTAGTGTTCTTTCTCCCTCTAAGCCTGCGTACTTTACTACGCGTCTCTTCTACTCTTCGTACTCATTGACATGTAAATTTGTCTCTAACCCTCCTTCTGTCTGCCTCCGCCCCCTCTGTCTATTTAAGGCCACCCCACAGAGACGATCACCTCTCTGTACCTGGTTTCTCTCTCTATGTATCTTGGTGATATCTGTCTGCTTATATGTCTGTCTGTGGTTTTCTGGTTAGATTTTGTGTCGCTATTTCATTATACCTGATGATGATTGTTGTGTTGCAATCGAAACGTCGTATGCTATTATTTAATTTATTATTTATCTTTATACGTCACTTTACCGAACGAACCAAAGAATAAATAAAACAAGTTCCCATGCTGTAGAGATTCCGGGCAATGCGTAACGCGAGCCCCCGACGCTCATCCACACCACGCGTGAACAACAGCTGAGACCACCATTCCCAATTGAATCATCGTTCCCAAGCGTAACGATTCGCACGTGTTACGGGGCGCGGTTCCATCCGCAGATGCAACCAACGCAGCACATGTGTGTGGATAGCAGCGAATGAACAGAGCCTGCAGGGTGAACGGCCAGTTAGGATCAGTGTACCCACCCATCACTCACCACTCACCTATTCACTCACCTACTCACTGACCCACTCACCTTCTCACTCACTCACTTACTCATTCACTCACTCACCCACTCACTCACCACTCACTCACTCACTCACTCATTTACTCACTCACCTACTCACTCACCCACTCACCCATTCACTCACTGACCACTCACCCACTCACCTACTCAATCACCCAATCGCCAACTCACCTATTCACCTACTCACTTACCTACTCATTCACATACGCAATCACCGACCCATTCACTCACTGACCTACTCACTCACTCACATACTCAATCACCCAATCGCCCACTCACCTATTCACCTACTCACTTACCTACCCATTCACATATGCAATCACCCACCCATTCACTCACTGACCTATTCACTCACTCACCTACTCACTCACCCAATCACCCACTCACTCACTCACCTACTCATTCACTCTTTCATCTACTCAATCACCCAATCACCCACTCACCTATTCACTCACCTACTCATTCACTCACTCACTCAATCACCACTCACCTACTCACTCACCTACTCATTCACTCACTCACCTACTCACCCACTCACTCACTCACCTACTCACTTACCTACTCACTCACCTATGCAATCACCCACCCATTCACTCACTGACCTATTCACTCACTCACCTATGCACTCTTCACTTACTCATTCACTCACCTACTCAATCACTTACTTACTCACCGACTCACTCACCTACTCAATCACGCACTCACTCACCTACTAACTCACCTACTCACTCAAAAAAGACAAAGATCCCCGTATAGCCTGAACAGACTGTAGGGCAAGTGTTGCTAGTGAGCACCTATGAAGGCCGGCACGACACGCGAGGGGGGCTGGTGGCAAGCACCAGCCGGCCGCCTTTGTCTTCCCAGTGGCGAAGTTTACACACTGCACAAGGTATTCATTTGAGGCTGAGTCTACATAGGGGAGGCCCAGGACCGGTTCAGATATCGTCACTGGCGTTGGCCGTGAGCGGGAAGAAAACTCGGGTCGCCGGGTTCGTAGCGCAGCTCTGGCACTGACCACTGACACGCGCTCAGCACTCGCACACAGCACACAAAGACAAAGATCCCCGTGTAGCCTTAACAGCCCGTAGGGGCAAGTGCTGTTAGCGAGCACCTATGAAGGCCGGAACGGCACCACGCCCGCCGCCTTTGTCTCCCCAGTGGCGAAGTTTACACACCGCATTCGGGACTCATTCAAGGCTGAGTCGACCTAGGGGAGGCCCAGCACACACGCGGCCGCACACAGACGCGCAACAAACTTACACCCGTGTCGTGGTGGCTGCTCGAGGCCATGCTGGAGGAGGACGATGATCCAGGGTTGACGTCAGCTCCGTGTCCACCACTGGTTGAGAGAGAGACACACAGAGAGACACAGAGAGACACAGAGAGAGACACAGAGAGACAGAGAGACACACAGAGAGACACAGAGAGAGAGACACACAGAGAGAGAGACACACACAGAGAGAGACACACACAGAGAGACAGAGAGAGAGAGACACACAGAGAGAGACACAGAGAGAGAGACACACACAGAGGAAGAGACAGAGAGAGAAAGAGACACACAGAGAGAGACAGAGACACACAGAGAGAGACACAGAGAGAGAGACACACAGANAGAGAGAGAGAGAGTCAAAGACACACACACAGAGACACACACAGAGAGAGACACAGACACAGNCACAGAGAGAGACACAGAGAGAGAGACAGAGAGAGTAACTCAGTTGTAACGTCTTGCAAGGATCGCTCTCCCCCCACCTCTCGTTTTACAATTTGCAATTTGGTGGCAAGGTGGTGGCAAAGGGGTGGCAAGGTGGTGGTGGCAAGGGTGTGGGTGTAAGGTGGTGGTGGCAAGCGTGGGGGTGGCAAGGTGGGGGTGGCAAGGGTGGTGGTGGCAAGGTGGNGGTGGCAANGGTGGCGGGTGCAAGGTGGCGGGTGGCAAGGGTGTNGGTGGCAAGGTGGCGGGTGCAAGGGTGGTGGTGGCAAGGTGGTNGGTGCAANGGTGGTGGTGGCAAGGTGGTGGTGGCAAGGGTGGTGGGTGGCAAGGTGGTGGTGGCAAGGTGGTGGTGGCAAGGTGGTNGGTGGCAAGGTGGTGGGTGGCAAGCGTGGTGGTGGCAAGGTGGTGGTGGTAAGCGTGGTGGTGGCAAGGTGGCGGGTGGCAAGGGTGGTGGGTGGCAAGGTGGTGGTGGCAAGGTGGTGGTGCAANGGTGGCGGGTGGCAAGGTGGTGGGTGCAAGGTGGTGGNTGGCAAGGTGTGGTGCAAGGGTGGTGGTNGCAAGGTGGTGGGTGGCAANGGTGGTNGGTGCAAGGGTGGTGGTGGCAAGGGTGGCGGGTGCAAGTGGTGGTGGCAAGGGTGGNGGGTGGCAAGGTGGTNGGTGGCAACGGGTGGTGGGTNGCAANGGTGGTGGTGCAAGGTGGTGGCAAGAGCGCGGGTGCAANGGTGGTNGGTGGCAAGGGTGGTNGGTGGTAAGCATGGTGGGTGGCAAGCGTGGCGGGTGGCAAGGGTGGTGGGTGGCAAGGGTGGTGGGGTGGCAAGCGTGGTGGTGGTAAGCGTAGAAGGGGTTCCTGTGTTTGATTCCAGACCTGCGGCGTTCCTTCTGCGTTATGGAGTCTGTGAGTGGGACTTTATCTCCCGAGTGGCCGTGCATATATACAAAGACAAAGATCCCCCGTATAGCCTGCACATACTGTTGGTGGCCTGAAACCGCGCCCGGCCGCCTACAAATAGACACCCACACACACACACACACGCTCGCACGGCACGCTACATTATGCCAACGCCTACGGCGTTCGAATAGTGTCGGGGAATGGAATCCAGATTCCAAATTCCCTTCCGGGCTGTGTCTAAAAGCATTCTAGATTTGAAGCTTTCGTGACTGCAAGGATTCATACGCTTGGTTCTTTCGGTAAAGTCACCGTGTAGGTNAAAAAATTAAATTAAAATTTATAAAAATAAAATAATAAAAATCACGACGTTTCGGAGGCAACACAAGTCTCCGTCAATCAGGTGGGACCGTCACAGCCAGATTTGCTGCATCAAGTGAGGCCTCACTTATCAAGTGACACTTATCAAGTGACACTAAACAAGTGACACTTATCAAGTGACACTTATCAAGTGACACTTATCAAGTGACACTTATCAAGTGACACTTATCAAGTGACACTTATCAAGTGACACTTATCAAGTGACACTTATCAAGTGACACTTATCAAGTGACACTTATCAAGTGACACTTATCAAGTGATACTTATCAAGTGAGGCTGAGTTGACCTGATACAGCAAATCTGGCTGTGACGGTCCCACCTGATGACGGAGACTTGTGTTTCCTCCGAAACGTCGTGATTTTTATTTTTATTATTTTATTTTTTCCTTTGGTTCTTTCGGTAAAGTCACGTATAAAGATACAATAATAAATTAAATAATAGAATACGACGTTTTGATTGACGTTTCGATTTGAAACGTCGTATTCTATTATTTAATTTATTATTTTATCTTTATACGTGACTTTACCGAAAGAACCAAAGAATAATTCCTGCAGTCACGAAAGCTCCAAAATTAAGATTACTTTTATTAATTTTTTAATTTTTATTTCATTTTTTTATGTATGTGTCTAAAAGCACTTGCGGCATCACCGCCGTCAACGCCGATGAGTCGTGGCAAATTCGAAGCGTCCGAAGCAGCTGACGAGCAGAGACAGCCGAGGCATCAAACACATTGTTCCACGTGAGGGTGGGTTGACATTTGACATCCGGGCAGAGCACGTGACCTCGCCCACGTGTCCAGGCCTCTGTGACGTAGCGAACGTGGGAGGGGAGCACGGGGGGGGGGTGTCACGCCCACCACCCCACCACCCCACCACCACCCCACCANCCCCACCACCACCCCACCACCACCACCACCACACACCACCCCCACACCACCCCCACCACCCCACCACCACCCCACCACCCCCCACCACCCCACCACCACCCACACCACCACACCACACCCACCACCCCCACACCACCACCCCACCACCACNCCACCACCACCCCACCAACCACCCCACCACCCCACCCCCCACCCCANCACCCCACCACCACCCCACCACCCCCCACCACCCCACCACCACCACACCACCCACCACCCCCACTACCCCACCACCCCACCACCACCACCACCACCACCACCCCACCACCACCACACCCCACCACCANCCCCACCAACCACCCACCACCCCATCACCACCCAGAGGTCGCAAACGGGTTTTGATTCCTTAACCCTACCCGTACCCGGCCGCACCAGGGTAGGGTACGGGTATCGGTACCCGATTGCGACCTCTGGGATGAAGCCATGTTGCAGGCGTGGGTGGGTTGATTCTAGGAACTTGAATTGTGAGAAGAGACAAGACGTTGGGAAATGAGTGACAAACGGTGACTCACCAGTGACTCACGGCCTACCTGTACCCGGCCGCACCAGGGTCGCAAACGGCTACCCGTACCCGGCCGGGTACGGGTAGCCGGGTATCGGGTAGGGTACGGGTATCGGTACCGATTGCGACCTCTGCCACCACCTCCCCTTGGTCACCAAAGTTACGAGTTGAGGGGGAGATAAGAAGGAGGAGGGGAGGGCCTTAACAAACATCATGAACAGATTTGCTTTCAACAACAGTGTGACAAAAACAACAATAACGCAGCCCTCCTAACCGCTGCGCCACCGCTCCTCCCCCGAGGCTCATCTCAAGCGACCGCTCGGGCATCACGCAATGAAGATGACGAAAGTTTGAAAAAGTTACAACAACAAACAACAACAACAATGCAAACAACGATGTGATTGCAAAGTATAGGAATGGAAAGAAAATCATTGAAAGGAAATGGCCATCAATGCAGTAGGTGAGTGTCTCTATTGGCGGCCTCTAGTGGCGGTGAGTTGTGATTAAACCGGGATCTCAAGTGCAACGAGTTGATGTTCTTAGCCCAGGCACTGGTGATGTACATAGAGACTCATAGACTTACATAGAGACCCATAGACTCACAGAGACCATATACCGGCAGAGACCAATCGACTTACATGGAGACCTATAGACCAACAAGAGACCCAAAGACTTACAGAGACCCAAAGACTTACATAGAAACCCATAGACTTACAGAGACCCATAGACCGACAGAGACCCATAGACTTACATAGAGACCCATAGACCGAAATAGACCCATAGACATATAGAGACCAATAGACTCACATAGAGACCCATATACCGGCAGAGAGACCAATAGACTTACATAGAGACCCAAATCCTTACATAGAGACCCATAGACCAACAGAGACCATAGACTCACACAGACCATAGACTCACACAGAGACCCATAAACGACATAGACTCACACAGAGACCCATAGACTCACATATTGGCCATAGACTCACACAGAGATCCATAGACTCACACAGAGACCCATAGACTCAGACAGAGACCCATATACTCACACAGAGACCCATAGACTCACACAGAGACCCATAGACTCACACAGAGACCCATAGACCCACAGACCATAGACTCACACAAAGACCATAGACTCACACAGAGACCCATAGCCTCACATCGAGACCCAGGGTCTCAGAGACTCGTACTGACAATGAACTGATGACATCAGTAACAACACAACGAAGAGCTTAATAGCTCATCGGATTTCTTCAGGATAAATCAAGATTGCTGATCGTGATCATCGCACCGAACCGTCTGATGTAGGGGTGGTGCGACACTCGCGAAAGTCGTCACGTGACAGTTAGTTGTGTTTTTTTATGTTTCCCTGCTACAACCAACAACAACAATAACAACAACTAAAATCCCACACAACTTCGAGACATCGGCACGAACAAACCTCCTTGCTCGGCTCGCAGAGGCCACGCCGTGGAAATCCCATAGGGGCCGTCCATAAATGACGTCACGAGA
Organism: Lethenteron camtschaticum; assembly: GCA_018977245.1. Taxonomy (NCBI): domain Eukaryota; kingdom Metazoa; phylum Chordata; class Hyperoartia; order Petromyzontiformes; family Petromyzontidae; genus Lethenteron; species Lethenteron camtschaticum. Next base: position 4,609,117 of record MU249627.1, read on the forward strand.
TTTAGGACGATTTTTGCCCCCCCCCTCAAATATGACGTCACAAAGCTCTGNCCCCCCCCCAAAAAATAAATAAAACACGCTTCAAATCGCTTTAAACTATTGTCATTGTGGTGCGTGTTTAATGTGGCGCTGCACTTTGATGTTGTAGGAGAAAACATTTATTAAAAAGTCTTTAATTAAGTACAACGTGTTGTCTATATTTATTTAAAGTTGCGCATTTTGACGTGACGTCACATTTCTCAAACCCCCCTCCCCCCCTCGTCACACATCGTCACAAATGTCTGACCCCCACCCCCCCCCCCTAGGTGCGTGACATCATTTATGGACGGCCCCATACCCACGGGACAACATCTGCTGAGGTTCACTCGAGCAAAACGAGACGTCCTCCATCTACCACCCCAGCCGCCCCTTCCCCCGGATGGAGGCTTGTTGATGATTGTTGATGATTAATTCTAGATTTGAAGTTTTCGTGACTGCAATGATTCATACTCGTCGGTTTTTTCGGTAAAGTCACGTAGAAGGGAAATAATAAAATAATAAAAAGAAAACATAATAAATTAATTAAAATTCGATTTAAAGCTTTCGTGACTGCAGGGATTCATCTTCTTGGTTCTTTCGGTAAAGTCACGTAGAAGGGAAGTAATGAAATAATAAAAACGAAACATAATAAAATAATTCTCACGACGTTTCGGCCACAACGCAAGCAGCCGTCCTCAGGTGAAGACCAGGTCTGTCGAGGCGACAGCGTCTAAAGCGTGGTGGTGTTTCATTCAGAAACTGGTGGTGTTTCATTCAGAAATTCACTTTACCGAAAAAAACACAATTATTTAAACCTACGTGACTTTTACCAAAAGAACCAAAGAGTCGGTATGAATTTATTTTTCAGAAGCGACCTGGACGCAAATCATCGCTCAACAAAGTGGCTTGTCCCGTGGAAATGTTCTAGCAAGCGAAGTCATCTAAATAACATCAGTGGGCGTTGCTAAATGTATGAGCCACTCCGTAAACCTGTCATTTAATGATGGTCAGATCTAATAATAGGGGTTTTCCCTTGTTTCAGGCAACAAAACTGAAACCTTTTTACCAGGATTCATGTCTGCATTAACCACAATACTTGCGGCCAAAATGCAAACAAAAAACATGCTCTGATAATATATGCATTGTCCTTGAAGCTGATTGGTCCACCACCAGAGACAGCTTTCTTTTGAGCCTCGTCTTGAGACGAGACATGAATCCTTGTAACAAGTATAACCCGTAAAAACAAAGTTTTTCACTATAAATCCTTTATATGCGTGGCGGCTAGAGTCCTCTCGTCCTCTGGCTTGAGATGGCTGCCACCTATGGGTCAGATGATTGCATTGCACCATTAAGCAATTGGTAATTAAATATAATANTTTTGTCCTAATAAGTGTAAAATTTTGGAAAAAAATTTCACGAACATTAATTGTCACGCACGACGAGTCTGTGTGGAAAATGTCAGCTCGATTGGATCACGGGAAGTGGGTTAAAAAACGACCGAAAGATTTGCACGGTCCTAAGCAAGCAAGCGAACTTAATATAAAGGATTTTAAAAAAAGGTTTCAGTTTTGTTGCCAGACAAAAGGGGAAAACCCCTATTATTATATTTTGGTACTGGCAAACGGAGGTCTATTGTTGATGATTGTTGAATGTGCAGTCACCCCCCACCCCAAGCCGTGGGGAGTTGAACCTCGCGTCTGTGACATCCTCCGTAGGGCTCACTCGCCTGTCCCGATCGCCGGCCGTGTCGCTATGAATACCAAAGCTGTCCTGCCCCGCTTGGCAAGCCGTAGGACGCACAAAGTTGATTATTTACCAGCCTCCAACCCCCTACCCCACTGCTAAATTGCCAGAGTCAAACTGTGGTCGAAAGAGCAGCGAACACTATATACTCTTTGGTTCATTCGGTAAAGTCACGTAGGTATAAAATCAAATGTCATTTAATACAATATTGTATAATTTTATTTTATAAATAAAATTGTATTTTATTTATCAAAAATTATTATTTTTATAAAATATTATTATTTATAAAATACAATTTTAGTAAATAATAACAATTTATTTTATGAATAAATATTTTTAATAAAATAATATTTGATTAAATAATAACATTTTATTTTATAAATAAAAAAATATTTTTATGAAATAATATTTTATTTCAAGACAACCGCTGTTACAGAATAATAATAATCATCATAGTAATTTAATTATAATAAACTTTTGGTCGTTCCATTTCAAGTGCCTTCGACACTCGGCTCGCGAACAGCACTTGCCCCGACAGTGTGTGAAGGCTATACCGGGGCGAGAGAGAGTGATAGATAGAGGGGGGGCTGTGTGTGTGGAACTTTGTCTTTGTTTTGGAGTGTTTACCTCGCTGTCTGCATCATTTAATTGCCCGAGCCAAGGATGACTCTGCCACGAACAAACACAAACACGAGTAGTAGACCAGCATTTAAATGAGCAAGCCTAGGGGAGGGGAGGGAGGTTTCTCGGTAACGATCGTAACGATAGCACTGGTCAACAACACAACAACATTTCTGGCCTGGACTTTTGCAGCTGTTTTAGACTAATTTCAGGGTGCCGATTCCAAATCTGATCTCAGATTTGCTCTATCACATCTCATTTTATGCTATCGGCATACCCCATTTTCATTGATTTTACCCGAAACTAACTCTGTCACTTATGATTGCAAGTTGTTGCGAGTCAGTGACTGCTTTAGAGTTAAAATATGGTGCTGTGTTTTTAGGATAGTGTGTTTATAATATCAATTTATGTAGATATCAACATTTATTTAATATGTTTCTTCCGCAGTTTTATTGAAAATGCAATATTTGATATCTCAAAAACCTGATGTGATAGACAAAAACTGATGCCAGATTTTGAATTACCTTNAAAGCGTTGGAATATCTTCTTGTTCTTTCGGTAAAGTCACGTAGAAGGGAAATAATAAAATAATACAAATAAAAATAAAACATAATAAAATAATTCTCACGACGTTTCGTGACTTTACAGAAAAACCAAGAAGATGAATCCCTGCAGTCACGAAAGCTTTAAATCGATACCTTAAAACCGTTGGAATACCTTATGCCAGAAAAAGTGTGTTGACCAGTGTAATTTGTCTAATGATTGAGAGATTGTCAAACAGATCCAGCGACACGAAGTCGCCCGATTCAGATTCTCATCATCGTTGCTGTGCCTATAACCACCAGGGTGCGTGATGCTTCGTTTGATTCTTGAAACGCACGCCGAGTGACCTTACACTGTTGTTAATATACAGTATTTAAGAAATCAAATAATAGCATACGACGTTTCGATTGCAACACAAGCAATCATCATCAGGTATAATGAAATAACGACACAAAATCTAACCAGAAAACCACAAACAGACATATAAGCAGACAGAGAGAGAGCAACACAGGTACAGAGAGGGTGATCGTCTCTGTGGGGTGGCCTTAAATAGACAGAGGGGGCGGAGGCAGAGAGAGGAGGGGTAGAGACAAAATGTACATGTCAATGAGTACGAAGAGACGCGTAGTAGAGTAATTATTATTTTATCTTTATACGTGACTTTACCGAAAGAACCAAAGAATAATTCCTGCAGTCACGAAAGCTCCAAAATTAAGAGTATTTAAGAACTTGCATCTTGAATCCCTGCCTCACTTGATGCAGCAAATCTGGCTGTGACGGTCCCACCTGATGACGGAGACTTGTGTTGCCTCCGAAACGTCGTGATTTTTATTATTTTTATTATTTTATTGTTTTATTAATTTTAATTTCATTTTTTTTACCTACATGGTGACTTTACCGAAAAACGAAGAGTACGATATACAGGGTTTCATCTTCTTGGTTGTTTCGGTAAAGTCACGTAAAGGGAAGTAATAAAAGAATGAAAATAAAACATAATAAAATAATTCTCACGACGTTTCGGCCACAACGCAAACAGCCGTCCTCAGGTGAAGACCAGGTCTGTCAGGGAGACAGTCTGACGCTTATTATGTTTTATTTTTATTATTTAATCATTTCCCTTCTACGTGACTTTACCGAAAGAACCAAGAAGATGAATCCCTGCAGTCACGAAAGCTTTGAATCGAAATTAAATACACAGGGTGTTTGTAACAGATGGACGCGATTTAAAATCGCTCTATCTCTGCAACCACGAACCGCCCACGAATGAAACTCTTACCGCTTGAAAGTGCGCGGCATCGAGTTTCAATTTATCATCGTTGGATGCCTCTCCCAGCGCACAAACACCCCTAGCCTCAGTCATTCGCAAGACGGTGACCCGTAACACACGAGGCTTTTGCGTCCTGCAGTTCAGCAAGACTGAATCCGTAACTGCGGTGTAAGCGTGCGTTTCAACGGCGTTTTGGCATTGATCCTCCAATGTCAAAGTGCGTTCGTTCGTCGTTGGTACCGACAATTTGAGGAAACGGGCTGTTTGTGTAAAAGGAAGAGCACAGGGCAACCAGGCACCTCAGAGGGAAACGTGAGAGGAGAGGCGTTTGGGACGAATTGAACTATCGTCTCGATGCTGTCCGTATAGCGGGTGTAGGGCACACGGAGCATTTATAAAATGTTAGTAAACTGATAACTCGTTAAACCGTTTGCAACGTTTCGTGTAATTGTAACATGTTGCCATCGTGAAATTTTCTGCTTTGAAATTGGGTCCATTATTTTCAAACACCCTGTCGAAGTATATCCTCAGCTGTCAATATAAAATCTTCAGGGCCGACATTGAAGGTACGCAGAGCACACACACAGAGAGAGAACACGAGCCTGAGATGGGTGGGACACGTGGGGAGGGAGTGATGGGTGGGACACGTGGGGGAGGGAGTGATGGGTGGGACACGTGGGGGAGGGAGTGATGGGTGGGACACGTGGGGGAGGGAGGATGGGGGGCGTGGGGGGGAGTGATGGGTGGGACACGTGGGGAGGAGTGATGGGTGGGACACGTGGGGAGGGAGTGATGGGTGGGACACGTNGGGGAGGAGTGATGGGTGGGACACGTGGGGAGGAGTGATGGGTGGGACACGTGGGGGAGGGAGTGATGGGTGGGACACGTGGGGANGGAGTGATGGGTGGGACACGTGGGGGAGGGAGTGATGGGTGGGACACGTGGGGAGGGAGTGATGGGTGGGACACGTNGGGGAGGGAGTGATGGGTGGGACACGTGGGGAGGGAGTGATGGGTGGGACACGTGGGGAGGGAGTGATGGGTGGGACACGTGGGGAGGGAGTGATGGGTGGGACACGTGGGGAGGGAGTGATGGGTGGGACACGTGGGGAGGGAGTGATGGGTGGGACACGTGGGGAGGAGTGATGGGTGGGACACGTGGGGGAGGGAGTGATGGGTGGGACACGTGGGGAGGAGTGATGGGTGGACACGTGGGGAGGAGTGATGGGTGGACACGTGGGGAGGGAGTGATGGGTGGGACACGTGGAGGAGTGATGGGTGGGACACGTGGGGAGGGAGTGATGGGTGGGACACGTGGGGAGGAGTGATGGGTGGGACACGTGGGGAGGGAGTGATGGGTGGGACACGTGGGGGAGGAGTGATGGGTGGGACACGTGGGGGAGGGAGTGATGGGTGGGACACGTGGGGAGGGAGTGATGGGTGGGACACGTGGGGAGGGAGTGATGGGTGGGACACGTGGGGAGGGAGTGATGGGTGGGACACGTGGGGAGGAGTGATGGGTGGGACACGTGGGGAGGGAGTGATGGGTGGGACACGTGGGGGAGGGAGTGATGGGTGGGACACGTGGGGAGGGAGTGATGGGTGGGACACGTGGGGAGGGAGTGATGGGTGGGACACGTGGGGGAGGGAGTGATGGGTGGGACACGTGGGGAGGGAGTGATGGGTGGGACACGTGGGGAGGAGTGATGGGTGGGACACGTGGGGAGGAGTGATGGGTGGGACACGTGGGGAGGAGTGATGGGTGGGACACGTGGGGAGGAGTGATGGGTGGGACACGTGGGGAGGGAGTGATGGGTGGGACACGTGGGGAGGGAGTGATGGGTGGGACACGTGGGGGAGGGAGTGATGGGTGGGACACGTNGGGGANGGAGTGATGGGTGGGACACGTGGGGAGGGAGTGATGGGTGGGACACGTGGGGGAGGGAGTGATGGGTGGGACACGTNGGGGAGGGAGTGATGGGTGGGACACGTGGGGAGGGAGTGATGGGTGGGACACGTGGGGAGGGAGTGATGGGTGGGACACGTGGGGAGGGAGTGATGGGTGGGACACGTGGGGAGGGAGTGATGGGTGGACACGTGGGGAGGGAGTGATGGGTGGGACACGTGGGGGAGGGAGTGATGGTGGGACACGTGGGGAGGGAGTGATGGGTGGGACACGTGGGGGAGGGAGTGATGGGTGGGACACGTGGGGGAGGGAGTGATGGGTGGGACACGTGGGGGAGGGAGTGATGGGTGGGACACGTGGGGGAGGGAGTGATGGGTGGGACACGTGGGGAGGGAGTGANTGGTGGGACACGTNGGGGAGGGAGTGATGGGTGGGACACGTGGGGGAGGGAGTGATGGGTGGGACACGTGGGGAGGGAGTGATGGGTGGGACACGTNGGGGAGGAGTGATGGGTGGGACACGTGGGGAGGGAGTGATGGGTGGGACACGTGGGGAGGGAGTGATGGGTGGGACACGTGGGGAGGAGTGATGGGTGGGACACGTGGGGGAGGGAGTGATGGGTGGGACACGTGGGGGAGGGAGTGATGGGTGGGACACGTGGGGAGGGAGTAGGTGGGACACGTGGGGAGGGAGTGATGGTGGGACACGTGGGGAGGGAGTGATGGGTGGGACACGTGGGGAGGGAGTGATGGGTGGGACACGTGGGGAGGGAGTGATGGGTGGGACACGTGGGGGGANGGAGTGATGGGTGGGACACGTNGGGGAGGAGTGATNGGTGGGACACGTGGGGAGGGAGTGATGGGTGGACACGTNGGGGAGGAGTGATGGGTGGGACACGTGGGGAGGAGTGATGGGTGGGACACGTGGGGGAGGGAGTGATGGGTGGGACACGTGGGGAGGAGTGATGGGTGGGACACGTGGGTGCAGGGTGATGGCGAGCACCGAGGGGGAGACCTATGGCTAGGCCCTGGTGCTGGTGGTGACGAGTGTGGGGGGGTTTGATGAGCGGGACAAGAGGAATGCCCCACTAGCCCGCTCGGGCAAGTGATGTGTGTGTGTGTGTAGGTCGAACTTCTCTCGCACCGTACGTTGCCAAACCACGCGAATCGGAGGACAAGAAACTGTGGTCTCCGTGTGAGTCTTCACTGCCCCCCCCCCCAAAACCATATTTCCATTTTGAAAATAAAGCATGCTTCAAATCGCTTTAAACTATTATCATTGTATAGTAGTAGGCGTTTACCCTTTTAAACTGGTGTGACACTTTTATTCAAGGTCATGTTTGCAATAACCACAACACAAGTAGTCACCAATGGCTAGGCTCTGGTGCGGGTGTGGACCAGACTTCAAGACAGTGCATATTATTATCATCATCAGAGGTTTNAAGCNTTGTGACTAGCAGCAGGGATTCATCTTTTGGTTCTTTCGGTAAAATCACTAGAAGGGAAGTAATCAAATAATAAAAATAAAACATAATATAATAATTCTCAGTTTCGGCTACAACGCAAGCAGCCGTCTTCAGGTGATAGACACTGCCAANCTACTATTATTGCGATAGAAGNAGTGTCCCTACTGGTATTATAATTGCAGTGTCTATTCTTCACCTGAATGCTTGCGTTGTAGCCGAAACTCTGATGTTTTATTTTTATTATTTTGCCTTCGACTTTACCGAAAGAACCAAGAAGATCCAGAGTTCTTTTGTTGTTTTTGACTATTTGTGTGGATGCAAACATGACGCCTTGAAAAAGGTGTCAGTTTTGTACCAGTTTTAAAGGGTAAAAACCTACTACTATATTTTGCCACTGGTAAAAGAGGTCCATAGANTATCATTGTAGTGCCTCTAATGTGGCAGCGCACTCTGATTTGTATGGGTGTTGTTGAATAATTCCAGATGTATTTAAAGTTGCGCATTTTGATAAACACATCGTCACAAATGTCTGACCCCCTCCCTCCCCCCTAGGTGAGTGACGTCATTTATGGACGGCCCCTAAGAACGCATGAAGGACGGTGTTGGAAGGGCCAAGGGCTGTTCCCCAGTNCTAAGTCCCTATAAAGCCACAAAGACACAGCTGCCCGTATAACCTTAACAGACTGTCGGGGCAAGGGCTGTTAGCGAGTAGCACCTATGAAGACACAAAGACAAAGATCCCCCGTATAGCCTTAGCGGACTGTCGGGGCAAGGGCTGTTAGCGAGTAGCACCTATGAAGACACAAAGACAAAGATCCCCGTATAGCCTCAGCAGACTGTTGGGGCAAGGGCTGTTAGCGAGTAGCACCTATGAAGACACAAAGACAAAAATCCCCCGTATAGCCTTAGCGGACTGTTGGGGCAAGGGCTGTTAGCGAGTAGCACCTATGAAGACACAGCAAAGGTCCCCCGATAGCCTCACAGGCTGTCGGAGCAAGTGCTGTACACGAGTACAGCTATGANGACATATACACAAAGGCAAAGATCCCCGCAAGCCTCACAGACGGGCAAGGGCTGTTAGCGAGTATGAAGGCCGGCACCTATGAAGNCACAAAGACAAAGACTCCCCCGTATAGACTTAACAGACATGTAGGGGCAAGTGCTGTTAGCGAGCACCTATGAAGGCCGGCACNGTACACACAGAGGGGGTGGGTGGCCAACACGCACACACACACACGCGCACACACACACGCACACACACACACGCGCACACGCACACACGCACACACACACGCGCACACACACACACGCACGCGCACACGCACACACACACACGCGCACACACACACACGCACACACACACACATGCACACACGCGCACACGCACACGCACGCACACGCACACACACGCACACACACGCATACACACGCACACACACGCACACACACACGCGCACACACACACGCGCACACACACACACACGCACACACACACACACGCACACACGCACACACACACACGCACAGAAGCCCACATCAGTGTCTCCAGAGAGAGTACAAATCTCGACTCACTGTCCACTCACGACTCACCGGAACGAGTCGACGGCTGTGGTCCAACAATCGATTCTTCACTCTTCTGCCTCTTACGGAGCCGAGTTCTCTACGAACTAACCAAGCCTCTTCATGTGCGCACACGCACACGAATAGATTTAGCGCGTGTGTGTGCGCGTGTGTGTGTGTGCGCGTGTGTGTGTGTGCGTGTGTGCGCGCGTGTGTGTGTGCGTGCGTGTGTGTAACTGCGGTGATCTAGTCTTGCAAGCCGAAATTGTTACCACCATTTCCAAGCCATCATCTTCGCCAGTAGTTGTAGCAGTCTCCGATGTCTCTTGGGTGGGGTAGTGGTGGTGGTGGTGGGTTGTTGTTTTTTGTTGTTGTTGTTGTTTAGCAAAGTTACGAGGTTATAGCCTCACCACCACCATCATCATCACCGCACCACCGCCGTCTCTCTCTCTCTCGTCGGTCAAGGCACTCGAAGTGTTATGAACGCAGCGGTCGCTACAGGCTGCTGCTGACGACGATGTAGTGATCACCACCGCAGTACGAACCACGTGGATCCCATACCCTCATCGCTTTTATAACACACGCAGAGAGCAGAGGTGGAGATTCGGGATTTCCGCTCCTCCCCACATCTCCCTCCCTCCCATCTCCCTCCCCCCATCTCCTCCCTCATCTCCCTCCCCCCATCTCCCTNCCCCATCTCCCTCCCCCCCCATCTCCCTCCCTCCCCCATCTCCCTNCCCCCATCTCCCTCCCTCCCATCTCCCTCCCTCCCATCTCCCTCCCCCCCATCTCTCTTCCTCGCCACCCCCCCGCAAATGATGACGACATTGCAAAGAGTTGGAGGCAATGTTGCTACTCGCAGTGCTGAATGATCATAGTAGCAAAAGTCGCTACATACGTAGCGGCTACTATTTATGTAGTAGTCTACTACTTAAGTAGTAGTAGCCATGCTAACAATTACTCTCACACTCAGCTGCAGCAGTAGCAGCAGCTGCAGCAGCAGTAGCAGCAGCTGCAGCAGTAGCAGCAGTAGCAGCAGCAGCAGTAGCAGCAGCTGCAGCAGTAGCAGCAGTAGCAGCAGCAGCAGTAGCAGCAGCAGCTGCAGCAGTAGCAGCAGTAGCAGCAGCAGTAGCAGCAGCTGCTGCAGCAGGAGCAGCAGTAGCAGCAGCAGCAACATCAGTAGCAGCAGCAGCAGTAACAGCAGCAGCAGCTGCAGCAGTAGTAGCAGCAGTAGTAGCAGCAGCAGCAGCAGCAGCAGCAGTAACAGCAGCAGCAGCTGCAGCAGTAGTAGCAGCAGTAGCAGCAGCTGCAGTAGCAGCAGCAGTAGCAGCAGCAGCAGCTGCAGCAGCAGTAGCAGCAGCAGTAGCAGCAGCTGCAACAGTAGCAGCAGCTGCAGCAGTAGCAGTAGCTGCAGCAGCAGCAGTAGCAGCAGCTGCAGCAGTAGCAGCAGCAGCGTCTTGCAGGCAATGATCGATCAACAGGCGATGGAGGTCACCGCACAGCGCGCTTTCAAGGTGCGCCGTTGCGGCCGTCTGGAACGTTCTTGTGATTTGTGTTTAGTTTGATGTCCTTCGCGCAGCTCCGGTTGGCTGCGTGCTGTGCGAAAGAAGTTCCGCAAAGATACACAAACACAAAGCAACGAGTGACGATTATCTGAACCGGTTCCTGGGCCGCTTTCCCCCTAGGTCGACTCAGCCTCAAGTGAGTACCTGGTGCGGTGCGGGCGTGGTGCTAGCCACACCATCCCCTCGTGTGCCGTGCCGGCCTTCACGTGCCGGCCTTCACGTGTCGGCCTTCACTTGTTGCTGCTGCTCGCTAACAGCACTTGCCCCAAAGTTCTGGCGAGGGCTATGCGGAGAGATGTTGTCTTTGTAAACCATCCAGCAAACCCTGCATCCCCTCCCACCGTGATGCTGATGCTGATGATGGTGGCGATGGTTATGATGGCGATGATGATGTTGGCTGATGATGTCGATGAGGCTGGTCGAGATTAAGGACGGAGTGGAAGCCAAAGGATGGGCAAAAACGCGCCCGAGAGAAGTTATTTGTTTTNAAAAAAAACTATGCCGTTTGTTCAAATAAATACTGTGTAACAAATAAACCGATGTGATTGGCTATACAATAAAACGTAACGGCCTCAATGTGTCCTGACTTTTGGGCCACCCTCTATGATGGCAACTAAGAGGGGGGGGGCTTCATCTAGCAGTGGATCGGTCGTGGCTGACGATGATGATGATCTTGATCTGTGCAGTGGAGTTCGGGGTGGGGGGAGGCTGATTGCGACACGGGGAATTTCCATTTGCAATCCATGAATCACGCACGGGTGCATTTGAAAGTTGCGCGTATCTGGAGCTCCGTCACTGAGACTGGATTTTGACGACGTCCTTATCGCGCACGAGTGTACGTGTGCCTCCCTAGGTCGACTCAACCTCAAATGAGTACTTGCGCGTATGGGAGCGGTAGTGTCGCGTTTGGTGCGCTGACCTCCGAACGAACTTGGCGACCCGAGTTCGATTCCCGTTCACGGCCAACGCCAGTGACGATTGTCCTAACCGGTGGGTGGGTGTGTGTGGGTTGGTGGGTGTGGTGGGTGGGTGGGTGTGTGTNGGTTGGTGGTGTGGGTGGGTGGGTGTNTGGTTGTGTGGGTGGGTGTGTGTGGGTNGGTGTGTNGGTGTGGGTGGTGTGGTGGTGTGGTGTGGGTGGGTGGGTGTGGGTGTGTGTGGGTGGGTGGGTGTGGGTGTGGGTGTGTGTGGTTGGTGTGTGTGGTTGGTGTGTGTGGGTGGGTTGGTGGGGGTTGGTGGGTNTGGTGGGTGTGTGTGGTGGGTGGGTGTGTGTGGGTTGGGTGGGTGTGGTGTGGGTGGTGTGGGTGGGTGTGGTGGGTGGGTGTNGGTGTGTGTGGATTGGTGGGTGTGGGTTGGTGGGTGGGTGTGTGTGTGGGTTGGTGGGTGTGTGTGGGTGGATATGTGTGTGGGGGTGGATGTGGTGGGTGGATGTGGGTGGGTTGGGTGGGTGTGTGGATTGGTGGGTGTGGTTGGGTGGGTGTGGGTGTGTGTGGGTGGGTGGGTGTGTGTGTGTGGGNTGGTGTGTGTGGTTGGTGGGTGTGTGTGTGGTGGGTGTGTGTGTGTGGGTGTGGGGTTGGTGGTGTGGTTGGTGGGTGTGGTGGGTTGGTGTGTGTGGGGTGTGGGTGTGTGTTGGGTTGGGAGCGGTGGTGTGCGGTTAGCGCGCTGGCTATGAACCTGGCGCGGGTGATTGCTGGCTGTGACGATTATCTGAACCGGTCCTGGGCCTCCCTAGGTCGACTCAGCCTTAAATGGTTGGTGGGTGTGTATGTGGGAGGGCGGTCGGGCGTGGTGCTGTGTGTGTTCCGGCTTCATAGGTGGCTAACAGGCCCTACAGTCTGTGGCTATACGGGGGATCTTTGTCTTTATCTTTGTGGGTGTTGTGGGTGGGTGTGTGTGTGGGTGGGTGGGTGTGTCTGGGTTGGTGTGGTTGTGTGTGGGTGGGTGTGGGTGGGTTGGTGGGTGTGGGTGGGTGTGGGTTGGTGGTGGTGTGTGTGGGTGGGTGTGTTGGTGGGTGTGTGGGTGTGGGTTGGTGGGTGTGTGTGTGTGTGTGGGTGTGTGTGTGTGGGTGGGTGGATGTGGGTGGATGTGGGTGGGTGGATGTGGGTGGATGTGGGTGGGTAGGTGGGTAGGTGGTTGGGTGTGGCGCGTTATTTATTTATTAAACACCTGCCACTTATTTAGTTGTTTCAGCGCCCGCTAAAATTAACGTTGACCCTCACCTCTCTCTCTCTCGTGCCGCAAGCTACTACATGTGTAGTAGCTACATATGTAGTAGCTACATGGGTAGTAGCTGCTACATAAGTAGTAGCTGCTATCTACTTGGTTCTTTTGGTAAAGTCACGTAGAAGGGAAATAGTAATAAAATAATAAAAATAAAACATAATAAAATAATTCTCACGACGTTTCGGCCACAACGCAAGCAGCCGTCCTCAGGTGAAGAACAGGTCTGTCGGGGAGACGAGCTTGGAGCATATATATAAGCTGGGTTGGGAGGGGGGAAAGGGCGCTTCGACAAATAATTTGCATATCAAGAGGAATTTAGCATATTTATGGAAATGCAGGAATGTGATTAGTACTATTCCCTTACGAGTTGAAGCGGTCAGTTCACGACACCACAGAGACAAAGACCCCACCCCCTCAAGATGTGTGCTGTCTGTACCATGTGTTCTTTTACAAACTCGCCTTAGGAGAAAGTGCTAATGAGTGGTAATGTTCTATGAGACATTTCCTTTACCAGTGGTAAAATATAGTAGTAGGTGTTTACCCTTTCAATTGGTACAAAAACTGACACCTTTATACGAGGAATCATGTTTGCAATAACCACAACACAAGCAGTCAAAATGCAAACAAAAAGAAACAACTCTGATGATGATAATGATATGCACTGTCCTTGAAGTTGATTGGTCCACACCCGAGACAGCTTTTCTTAGAGCCTAGTCTCCATTGGTGTTGGACCAGTGGTAATGTTAGTGAGAAGACGTTTAAAAAAATTAAAATCGAAGTGAAGAAGGAAAGAATTGAAAAGTTTGTATAATTAATGATTTTTTAAACTTTAATTATGTTTTCTGTGCTTAAAACTTTTAAAAAAAACTGTGGGGTCGAGAACGGACGCGTGCAATTCGCAGATAACTCGAAGTTTAGTTTGTTTTGTTGAATTACACAAAGTGCGCCATCTAATGGGGAAATGGGGCATTACAGGAGGAAGGTAAAATTTAATTTAGTACTGCATAATGCACGGGCATATGTAGTACTAATCACATTACTGCATTTCCATAAATATGCTAAATTCCTCTTGATATGCAAATTATTTTGTCGAAGCGCCCTTTCCCCCCTTCCAACCCAGCTTATATATATATGCTCCAAGCTCGTGTGCTGTTTCATTCAGACGCTGTCTCCCGACAGACCTGGTTTTCACCTGAGGACGGCTGCTTGCGTTGTGGCCGAAACGTCGTGAGAATTATTTTATTATGTTTTATTTTCAATATTTATTATTTCCCTTCTACGTGACTTTACCGAAAGAACCAAGAAGATGAATCCCTGCAGTCACGAAAGCTTTAAATCGAAATTTTATAATAATATTTGGACAAGTTCGCCGGGCCGGATTAAAAGCCCAACGGGCCGTACTTTTCCCATGTCTGGTATAGCCTGAAACAGACATCGGGGCAAGGTGCTGTTTGCGAGCACTTACGAAGACTGCAACGGCACACGAGGGGGTTTGTGTGGTCAGCACCACGCCCGGCCGCCTTTGTCTCCCTAGTGGCCCTGGTATTACAACTGCTGAAGTTGCTGCTGCTGCTGATGATGGCACTGTTGCTTCTGCTGCTGCTTGTGTATGTACTGTATGCTGAACTTATGACAACGCTGATGCTGATGATGATGACACGGCTTCCATTGCAGCTGCTGTTGTTGCTGCTGCTGTCACAGGGTTTTTAGGGGGAGCACGCAGATTTCTCAAGGGGTTGGAGAGGGGTGCGGTTGGGGAGTTGGGGTGGTGGGGGGTCCAGTGAACCCCTGTGGTGGTGTTGTTATAACCACCCACTCAACCACCCACTCACCCACCCACTCACCCATTCTTTTAACCACCCACTCACCCACCACCCACCCACTCACCCACCCACCCACTCACCCACCCACTATCTCACCAACCCACTCACCCACCCACTCACCCACCCACTAACCCACCCACTGTCTCACCCACCCACTATCTCACCACCCACTCACCCACCCACTGTCTCACCCACCCACTCACCCACCCACTGTCTCACCCACCCACTATCTCACCCACCCACTCACCCACCCACTGTCTCACCCACCCACTCACCCACCCACTTTTTTAACCACCCACTCACCCATCCACTCACCCACCCACTCACCACTCTTTGAACTTGATCTGGCTGTATAGCAAATGAGAAACTACGATTACTTTTCGATTTAAAGCTTTCGTGACGCAGGGATTCATCTTCTGTTCTTTCGGTAAAGTCACGTAGAAGGGAAATAATAAAATAAAATAAAATATAAAACAATCAAATTCTCACGACGTTTCGACTGCAACACAAGCAATCATCATCAGGTGTGAAATCCATAGCAAGAACATTTGAAAAAAACGCCACTTATTTCAAACTTTCTTGCTGTGNTTTTTTTTCACACCTGATGACGATTGCTTATGTTGCAGTCGAAACGTCGTGAGAATTTTAGTTTATAATTTTAGTATTTTTGTTATTTCCCTCTACGTGACTTTACCGAAAGAACCAATAATTGTTGTTGTTGTTGTGTGTGTCGCGTGAGAGGTGGGCGCCCAGGAACATCACGCCGAGTTTTTGTGAGCAAAACGACAAAGCAAAACAAATCGACCGGCTGGAGTGCGCGCTGTGAAATAAAAAAATATTAAATGTTTTTATTTTAATCCTTTATATAAAGTTCGCTTGCTTGCTTAGGACATACATATATTCAAATAGAACTCATTCATCGCTTTGGCTGAACGTCACAGTATAAGAGCCCAGAGCGTAACCCCTGCACAGGCCGTGGCGGAGTAGCGCAGTTGGTAGCGCCCTCGCTTCCCATGCCAAAGGTCGCGGGATTGATCCCCGCGTCCTCCACAGGCGAATATATTTTAATCCTTTATATTAAGTTCGCTGCCACGCATATAAAGGATTTATAGTGAAAAACTTTGTTTTTACGGGTTATACTTATTTTAAATCCTTTATATTAAGTTCGCTTGCTTGCTTGCTTAGGACCGTGCAAATTTTTCGGTCGTTTTTAACCCACTTCCCGTGATATCGAGCTGACATTTTGCACACAGACTCGTTGTGCGTGACAATTAATGTTTGAAAAACAATTCCAAAATTTTACACTTCTTAGGACAAAAATATTATATTTTATTACCAATTGCTTAATGGTGCAATGCAATCATCTGACCCATAGGTGGCAGCCATCTCAAGCCAGAGGACGAGATGACTCGAGCCGCCACGCATATAAAGGATTTATAGTGAAAAACGTAGTTTTTACGGGTTATACTTGTTCTTCTTCTAACAAAAACAAAAAAGAGAGTCAGGTTCTCTGGAGATCCACCCAAAATGTCCCTTGTACGTGATTTATATATTTAAAAAAAGCAAAACCTTCAAACACCAATGTTGATAGGTTTTTTTCCAAGAATTCGACAAGGTGAACAACCTTGCGTTTGGATGAAGCTTTCTTAGTAAACGGGGGCTTGCCGTTGTTAACGACCTCGCCTGGTGTACAGGAGGTCGTGGGTTCGATCCCGACCCTAACGCCTGCTGTATATTTGGAGTTTGCGTGTCTCTCTCATCATCAAGGTGGCGAGGAGATGTTAACTACCTCGCCTGGCGTACAGGAGGTCGTGCGTTCGATCCTGACCCTAACACCTGCTGTATATTTGGAGTTTGGGTGTCTCTCTCATCATCACGGTGGCTAGGAGATGTTAAGGACCTCGCCTGGTATACAGGAGGTCGTGGGTTCGATCCAGACCCTAACGCCTGCTGCTGTATATTTGGAGTTTGCGTGTCTCTCTCATCATCATCACGGTGGCTAGGAGATG
This sequence comes from Lethenteron camtschaticum, assembly GCA_018977245.1. NCBI lineage: Eukaryota > Metazoa > Chordata > Hyperoartia > Petromyzontiformes > Petromyzontidae > Lethenteron > Lethenteron camtschaticum. Next base: position 4,625,856 of record MU249627.1, read on the forward strand.
TTAACTACCTCGCCTGGTGTGCAGGAGGTCGTGGGTTCTATCCGACCCTAACGCCTGCTGTATATTTGGAGTTTGCGTGTCTCTCTCGTCATCATCACGGTGGCTAGGAGATGTTAACTACCTCGCCTGGTATGCAGGATGTCGTGGGTTCTATCCAGACCTTAACGCCTGCTGTATATTTGGAGTTTGCCTCTCTCATCATCATGGTGGCTAGGATATGTTAACTACCTCGCCTGGTGTACATGAGGTCGTGGGTTCCATCCAGACCCTAACGCTGCTGTATATTTGGAGTTTGCCTCTCTCATCATCATGGTGGCTAGGAGATGTTAACTACCTCGCCTGGTGTGCAGTAAGTCGTGGGCTCGATCCAGACCCTGACGCCTGCTGTATATTTGGAGTTTGCGTGTCTCAACATCATTGTGGCTAGGAGATGTTAACTACCTCGCCTGGTGTACAGGAGGTCGTGGGTTCGATCCCGACCCTGACGCCTGCTGCTGTATATTTGGAGTTTGTGTGTCTCCTCATCATCACGGTGGCTAGGAGATGTTAACTACCTCGCCTGGTGTACAGGAGGTCGTGGGTTCGATCCCACTGTATATTTGGAGTTTGCCTTCTCATCATCACGGTGGCTAGGAGATGTTAACTACCTCGCCTGGTGTACAGGAGGTCGTGGGTTCGATCCCGACCCTAACGCCTGCTGTATATTTGGAGTTTGCCTCTCTCATCATTATCACGGTGGCTAGGAGATGTTAACTACTCGCCTGGTGTACAGGAGTCGTGGGTTCGATCCGACCCTGACTGCTGCTGTATATTTGGAGTTTGCCTCTCTCATCATCACGGTGGCTAGGAGATGTTAACTACCTCGCCTGGCGTACAGGATCGTGGGTTCGATCCCGACCCTAACGCCTGCTGTATATTTGGAGTTTGCCTCTCTCATCATCACGGTGGCTAGGAGATGTTAACTACCTCGCCTGGTGTGCAGTAAGTCGTGGGCTCGATCCAGACCCTGACGCCTGCTGTATATTGGAGTTTGCCTCTCACATCATGGTGGCTAGGAGATGTTAACTACCTCGCCTGGTGTACAGGAGGTCGTGGGTTCGATCCGACCCTGACGCCTGCTGTATATTTGGAGTTTGCCTCCTCCATCACGGTGGCTAGGAGATGTTAACTACCTCGCCTGGTGTACGAGGAGGTCGTGGGTTCGATCCCGACCCTAACGCCTGCTGTATATTTGGAGTTTGCCTCTCTCATCATCATGGTGGCTAGGAGATGTTAACTACCTCGCCTGGTATACAGGAGGTCGTGAGTTCAATCCCGACCCTGCCTGTGNATATTTGGAGTTGGGTGTCTCCTCTCTCTCACGGTGGCTAGGAGATGTTAACTACCTCGCCTGGTGTACAGGAGGTCGTGGGTTCGATCCCGACCCTAACGCCTGCTGTATATTTGAGTTTGCCTCCTCATCATCATGGTGGCTAGGAGATGTTAACTACCTCGCCTGGTGTACAGGAGGTCGTGGGTTCCATCCAGACCCTGACGCCTGCTGTGTATTAGGAGTTTGCGGTCTCAACATCATCATGGTGGNGAGATGTTAACTACTCGCCTGGTGTGCAGTAAGTCGTGGGCTCGATCCGACCCTGACGCTGCTGTATATTGGAGTTTGCCTCTCTCACATCATGGTGGCTAGGAGATGTTAACTACTCGCCTGGTGTACAGGAGGTCGTGGGCTCGATCCAGACCCTGACGCCTGTGTATTAGGAGTTTGCGGTCAACACCATGGTGGNGAGATGTTAACTACTCGCCTGGTGTGCAGTAAGTCGTGGGCTCGATCCAGACCCTGACGCTGCTGTATATTTGGAGTTTGCCTCTCTCTCATCATGGTGGCTAGGAGATGTTAACTACCTCGCCTGGTATACAGGAGGTCGTGGGTTCGATCCCGACCTTTACGCCTGTGTATATTTGGAGTTTCTCTCTCATAATGGTGGCTAGGAGATGTTAACTACCTCGCCTGGTGTACAGGAGGTCGTGGGTTCGATCCCGACCCTAACGCCTGTGNATATTTGGAGTTTGGGTGTNTTCTCCTCATCATCACGGTGGCTAGGAGATGTTAACTACCTCGCCTGGTGTACAGGAGGTCGTGGGTTCGATCCCGACCCTGACGCCTGCTGCTGTATGTTTGGAGTTTGCCTCTCTCATCACGGTGGCTAGGAGATGTTAACTACCTCGCCTGGTGTACACGTGGGTTCCATCCCGACCGACGNCTGCTGTATATTTGGAGTTTGCCTCTCTCATCATCCGGTGGTGAGATGTTAACTACGCCTGTATACAGGACGTGGTTCAATCCCGACCCTGACGCTGCTGTATATTTGGAGTTTGGTGTCTTCTCGTCTGGATTTTTCTCCCTCCGGATNTTTCTCTCTACATTTACATAGGCGNTTAGAGTATTCGGCTGCTGTACATTTCTACGCGGGATGATGATTTGTTGAGCCANCGATGGACAGTCGCTTCTGTAACAAAATAGCTACATATCTCAGTGAGGCTTATCTGGTAAAATAATTATTTTTTAAAGGTCGTGATTTTGATGGCATGTTGTTTCTACTGCTGGTGTCGCTCCTTCTGCTGATTTTACTGCTGCTGCTGATGATCACGATGATGATGATGATGCTGATGATGTTGATGTTGATCACGATGATGATGATGCTGATGATGTTGATCACGCTGATGATGATGATGATCACGATGATGATGATCACGATGATGATGATGATGATGCGGATGATGCTGCCGATGATGATGATCAGAATGATGATGATGCTGATGATGTTGAGATGATGATGATGATGATCACGATGATGATGATCACGATGATGATGATCACGATGATGATGATGATGACGATGATGTTGCTGATGATGATGCTGATGATGTTGATGATGATGATCACGATGATGCCGATGATGATGATGCTGATGATGTTGATGATGATCACAATGATGATGATGCTGATGATGCTGATGATGATGATGATCACGATGATGATGATGATGATGATGATGATCAGGATGATGATGATCACGCTGATGATGATCACGATGCTGCCGCTGATGATGATGCTGATGATGTTGATGATGATGACCACGATAATGATGCTGATGATGATGATCACAATGATGATCACGACGATGATGCTGCCGCTGATGATGGTGATCAGGATGATGATGCTGCTGATGATGTCACTGCTTCCATTGTTGCCCATGCTGCTGCTGCATGGATTTAGGAGGAGTAAGGTCATTGTCAGGCTGGGGGAGGTGAGGGAGACCCCAGTGGGNCCCTGTAGTGGTGTTGGTGGTGGTGTTGGTGGTGGTGTTGGTGTGGTGGTGTTGTTGGTGGTGGTGGTGAAAGTTCCTGGAAGCCCGGCTCACCGGGGTGCCAGGTGCTGTCTCTCTCGCCACGTGGCCCCGGGCAACAGCCGGCTATCGTGTGTGGTGTGTGAGGTGTGTTTGTATTGCGTGTGTGTGGTGTGTGTGTGTGGTGTGTGTGTGGTGTGTGTGTGGTGTGTGTGTGTGTGGTGTGTGTGTGTGTGTGGTGCGTGTGTGGTCCGTGTGTGTGTGGTGTGCGTGTGTGGCGTGTATGTGGTGTGTGTGCTGTGTGTGGTGTGTGTATGGTGTGTGTGTGTGTGTGTGGTGTGTGTGTGTGGTGCGTTTGTGTGTGTGTATTGCGTGTGTGTGGTGTGTGTGGCGCATGTGTGTGTTGCGTGTGTGTGTGGTGTGTGTGTGCGTGTGGTGTGTGTGTGCGTGTGCTGTGTGCGCAGGTGTTAACTACCTCGCCTTGAATGCCAGAGATCGAGGGGTCGATAACGCCTGCTGTATGTTGAAAACTGTGTCTCTCTCATCATCATCATCACGGTGGCTAGGAGATGTTAACTACCTCGCCTGGTGTAGAGGAGGTCGTGGGTTCGTTCCCGACCCTAACGCCTGCTGCTGTAATTTTGGAGTTTGCGTGTCTCTCTCTCTCATCATCATCACGGTGGCTAGGAGATGTTAACTACCTCGCCNGGTGTAGAAGACGTGGGTTCGATCCCACCCTGACGCCTGCTGCTGTATATTTGGAGTTTGCGTGTCTCTCTCTCACACATCATCCACGGTGGCATGCTACCTCGCCTGGTGTAGAGAGGTCTCTTCCCACCCTGACGCCTGCTGTATATTAGTTTGCGTGTCTCTCTCTCACACATCATCCACGGTGGCTAGGAGATGTTAACTACCTCGCCACACTCGTTCCCGACCCTGACGCCTGCTGCGTATATTTGGAGTTTGCGTGTCTCTCTCATCATCACGGTGCCCCCCACACCTCCCCCAGCCCCCCACACACTACCCACCATGCCCCCCCACACACACTACCCACCATGCCCCCCCCACACACACACTACCCACCATGCCCCCCCCACACACACTACCACCATGCCCCCCCCACACACACTACCCACCATGCCCCCCCCCCACACACTACCCACCATGCCCCCCCACACACTACCCACCATGCCACCCCCCCACACACTACCCACCATGCCCCCCCCACACACTACCCACCATGCACCCACCCACACACTACCCACCATGCCCCCCCACACCACTCCCCACCACACACTACCCCCACACCACCCCCATGCCACCCCCCACACACTACCACCATGCCACCCCCCACACACTACTCACCATGCCCCCACCCACACACTACCCACCATGCCCCCCCACACACTACCCACCATGCCCCCCCACACACTACCCACCATGCCCCCCCACACACACTACCCACCATGCCCCCCCCACACACACTACCCACCATGCCCCCCCCACACACTACCACCATGCCACCCCCCCCCACACACACTACCCACCATGCCCCCCCCCCACACTACCCACCATGNCCCCCCCCACACACTACCCACCATGCCCCCCCACACACTACCCACCATGCCACCCCCCACACACACTACCCACCATGCCCCCCCCACACACTACCCACCATGCCACCCCCCCCACACACTACCCACCATGCCCCCCCACACACACTACCCACCATGCCCCCCCACACACACACTACCCACCATGCCCCCCACACACACTACCCACCATGCCCCCCCCACACACTACCCACCATGCCCCCCCACACACACTACCCACCATGCCACCCACATACACACTACCCACCATGCCCCCCACACACACTACCCACCATGCCACCCCACACACACTACCCACCATGCCCCCCCCACACACTACCCACCATGCCCCCCCCACACACACTACCCACCATGCCACCCACACACACTACCCACCATGCCCCCCCCCACACACACTACCCACCATGNCCCCCCCCACACGCTACCCACCATGCCCCGCCCCACACACTACCCACCATGCCCCCCCACACACACTACCCACCATGCCCCCCCACACACACTACCCACCATGCCCCCCCCCACACACTACCCACCATGCCCCCCCCACACACACTACCCACCATGCCCCCCCCCACACACTACCCACCATGCCGCCCCCCACACACACTACCCACCATGCCCCCCCCACACACTACCCACCATGCCCCCCCCACACACACTACCCACCATGCCCCCCCCACACACACTACCCACCATGCCCCCCCACACACACTACCCACCATGCCCCCCCCACACACACTACCCACCATGCCCCCCCACACACATTACCCACCATGCCCCCCCCCACACACACTACCCACCATGCCCCCCCCACACACTACCCACCATGCCCCCCCACACACACTACCACCATGCCCCCCCACACACTACCCACCATGCCCCCCCACACACACTACCCACCATGCCCCCCACACACACACTACCCACCATGCCCCCCCACACACTACCCACCATGCCCCCCCCCCCACACACCCACCATGCCCCCCCCACACACTACCCACCATGCCCCCCCACACACTACCCACCATGCCCCCCCACACACACTACCCACCATGCCCCCCCCCACACACTACCCACCATGCCCCCCCCACACACTACCCACCATGCCCCCCCCCACACACACTACCCACCATGCCCCCCCCCACACACTACCCACCATGCCCCCCCCCACACACACTACCACCATGCCCCCCCACACACTACCACCATACCCCCCCCACACACACTACCCACCATGCCCCCCCCACACACACCCCACCATGCCCCCCCACACACACTACCCACCATGCCCCCCCCACACACACTACCCACCATGCCCCCCCCACACACTACCCACCATGCCCCCCCACACACTACCCACCATGCCCCCCCCACACACTACCCACCATGCCCCCCCACACACATTACCCACCATGCCCCCCCACACACACTACCCACCATGCCCCCCCACACACTACCCACCATGCCCCCCACACACTACCCACCATGCCCCCCCCACACACTACCCACCATGCCCCCCACACACACTACCACCATACCCCCCCCCACACACACTACCACCATGCCACCCCCCCCCCACACACACTACCCACCATGCCCCCCCCACACTACCCACCATGNCCCCCCCACACACTACCCACCATGCCCCCCCCCCCCACACACACTACCACCATGCCCCCCCACACACACTACCCACCATGCCCCCCCACACACTACCCACCATGNCCCCCCCCACACACACTACCCACCATGCCCCCCCACACACTACCCACCATGCCCCCCCACACACTACCCACCATGCCCCCCCNCCCACACACACTACCCACCATGCCACCCCCCCCCCACACACTACCCACCATGCCCCCCACACACTACCCACCATGNCCCCCCCACACACTACCCACCATGCCACCCCCACACACACTACCCACCATGCCCCCCCCACACACTACCCACCATGCCCCCCACACACTACCCACCATGCCCCCCCCACACACTACCCACCATGCCCCCCCCACACACTACCCACCATGCCCCCCACACACTACCACCATGCCCCCCCCACACACTACCCACCATGCCCCCCCCACACACACTACCCACCATGCCCCCCCACACACACTACCCACCATGCCCCCAAGTCACGTAGATATAAAATAATAATAAATGGAAATGAAAATAATTTAAAAAACCACGACGTTTCGATCGCAACACAAGCGGTCGTCTTAATTAAAGAGGCTTTTATTTCTATAATTTGTATTCACTTTATTATTATTTTCAATTTTTTTTCCTTTTTATTATTTTCAACTTGTATTTTTGCTCATATTATTTTCAATTTATTTTGTTGCTTTTATTATTTTCAACGTATTTTTTTGCTTTCATTATTTTCAACGTATTTTTTATTTTTATTTAATTGTCATTTTTATCTCTACCTACGTACTTCACCGAAAGCACCAAGGACTATGATTCCTGCGGTCGCGAAGTTTGCAGTCAAAAACTTCACTACCATTCTGCGTGCAGCTCCACTGCCCCCGTGTGGCGGTGATCGTCGTCACCGCGGCCCCTGCGCTCGTCGAAGCAACCGAGCGCGCGATCTGGCGTCCTACAATGCCCGGGTGCTTCAATCAAAATGTGTAGACGCTTCTACGGGACGATCGTTTTTTAATGGACAAAAATAGCGGGTGATAATACGCCGTTACGTGATAGCAAATTCTAGATTTCGATTTAAAGCTTTCGTGACTGCGGGGATTCGTCTTCTTGGTTCTTTCGGTAAAGTCACGTAGAAGGGAAGTAATGAAATAATAATATTATATTATTTTATTATGTTTATTTTTATTATTTTATTACTTCCCTTCTACGTGACTTTACCGAAAGAACCAAGAAGAGCAAAATAACTTTTGACTGCAATTTATATTCTTAGGTTTTTTCGGTAGTCACGTGTAGAAATTTTATTAATTAAAGTAAAATAAAAAAGTAAAAAAAGTAAAATAAAAATAAAAAGTACAAATATATTATTAAGTTTTATTTTACTTTTATTAATTTAANTTTTTTTACCTACGTGACTTTACCGAAAAACCTAAGAATATGTGGTAGCAAATGTAATGCCAACAGCTTCAAAAGTCAAAGAGGCCGTCCATAAATGACGTCACGCGATTTTTACCCCCCTCGTCACACGGCGTCACAAAAGTCAGACCCCCCCCCTCCCTCAAATATGACGTCACAAAGCTCTGCCCCCCCCCCAAAACCATATTTACATTTTAAAAATAAAACATGCTTCAAATCGCTTTAAACTGTTGTCATTGTAGTGCGTGTTTAATGCGGCGCTGCACTCTGATGTTGTAGGAGAAAACATTTACTAATAAGTTTAACCGTAAAAACAAAGTTTTTCACTATAAATCCTTTATATGCGTGGCGGCTAGAGTCCTCTCGTCCTCTGGCTTGAGATGGCTGCCACCTATGGGTCAGATGATGGCATTGCACCATTAAGCAATTGGTAATTAAATATATTTTTGTCCTAAAAGTGTAAAATTTTGAAAAAACATTTTCACGAACATTAATTGTCACGCACAACGAGTCTGTGTGCAAAATATCAGCTCGATTGGATCACGCGAAGTGGGTTAAAAAACGACCGAAAGATTTGCACGGTTCTAAGCAAGCAAGCGAACTTAATATAAAGGATTAAAAAAAAAACGGTTGCTTTATTTATAGTTGCCGGATTTCACTCTACCGCAACCCAAAGAGGCGATCACAAGGGGGTAATGGAGAAGGCGTCATGGGAGTGGCTGAGGCACGTGCAGTTTTCTAGGTGCCGCTTTCGCGAACACACAGCTGCAGGGATTCATCTTCTTGGTTCTTTCGGTAAAGTCATCACGTAGAAGGGAAATAATAAAATAATAAAAATAAAACATAATAAATATTACATTTCCATTTAAAGCTTCTTTCGTGACTGCAGGGATTCATCTTCTTGGTTCTTTCGGTAAAGTCACGTAGAAGGGAAATAATAAAATAATAAAATAAAACATAATAAAATATTACATTTCCAGTTAAAGCTTCTTTCGTGACTGCAGGGATTCATCTTCTTGGTTCTTTCGGTAAAGTCACGTAGAAGGGAAATAAATAATAAAATAAAACAATACAATTCTCACGACGTTTCGGCCACAACGCAAGCAGCCGTCCTCAGGTGGAGAACAGGTCTGTCGAGAAGACAGCGTCTGAATGACGCACCCAGGCTTGGAGCGACTATTTAAGCTGCGATGGAGGGCGAAGAGCGCCTTGACAAAATAATTTGCATATCTAGAGGAATTTAGCATATTGATTCCTTACCCGTACCCGGCCGCACCAGGGTCGCAAATNGGTAGCAGTACCCGGCCACGGGTTCCCGTTCCCTACCCGTACCCTACCCGAAATGAGTGACAAACGGTGACTCACCAGTGACTCACGGCCTACCCGTACCCAGCCGCACCAGGATCGCAAATGGGTACCCGTACCCGTACCCGGCCTGGTACGGGTACGGGTACGGGTAGCCGTTCCCTACCATCCCGTACCCTACCGAAAGAGTACGACAAACGGCTCACCGGTGACTACGGCTACCCGTANCCGTACCCGAAATGAGTAAACGGTGACTCACCGGTGACTACGGNCGGGTACCCGTACCCGTANCCGGTACCGCACCGGGTAGGGTCGCAAACGGGTATCGGGTAGGGTACGGGTATCGGTAGGGTACGGCTATCGGTAGGGTACGGGTATCGGTAGGGTACGGTATCGGTAGGTACGGGTATCGGGTAGGGTACGGCTATCGGTANGGTACGGGTATCGGTAGGGTACGGGTATCGGGTAGGGTACGGCTATCGGTAGGGTATGGGTATCGGGTAGGGTACGGGTATCGGGTAGGGTACGGGTATCGGGTAGGGTACGGGTATCGGTAGGGTACGGGTATCGGTAGGGTACGGGTATCGGGTAGGGTACGGCTATCGGGTAGGGTACGGGTATCGGGTAGGGTACGGGTATCGGGTAGGGTACGGCTATCGGGTAGGGTACGGTATCGGGTAGGGTACGGGTATCGGGTAGGGTACGGGTATCGGGTAGGGTACGGGTATCGGTAGGGTACGGCTATCGGTAGGGTACGGGTATCGGTAGGGTACGGCTATCGGGTAGGGTACGGGTATCGGGTAGGGTACGGGTATTGGGTAGGGTACGGCTATCGGGTANCCGGTTGCGACCTCTGGACCACAGGCAGCGGCGATCGCGTGCTGCCGACGATGCCGCGGGTCTGTAGGGCAATGATGCGGCCTGCTAGANCCCCCCCCCCCGCTCCCACCCTCCCCCCACAACATCCAACGATAAGATGGATACGGAATGTGCCGAGTTGTTGTTGTTGTTTGTTCGTGCTCCACTGCCAACGCGGCAGCGCCAGCAGCAGGCATTCGCCATTTTGTTTTTTGTTTTTGTTCCGAGTTTTGGTAAAAGCGAATTCACGAAACGCCAAATATTTCTCGACAGCCGCGATGCGACGTCAATGCACGTCTCGAGGCAGCCCTCTAAGGAGCCACGGTTGCGACCCCCCCCCCACACCCTGGGGCATGAACCAAACACGGCACTGGGTTACAGGCAGCCCCGCGTGGTTGAGCCACTACCACTGCCACTACCACCACCGTTGTCACCACCACCGCCAGCATCACCGTCATCATCACCGCCAGCATCACCGTCATCATCACCGCCACCACCGCCACCGCCACCACCACTGCCATCACACCACCTGGCCACCACCACCACCGCCATCATCACCGCCACACCGCCACCACCACCGCCACCACGGCCATCATCACCACCACTGCCACCACCACCGCCACGGCCACCGCCACCACCACCGCCACCACTACCGCCATCATCACCGCCACCACCGCCACCGCCACCACCACCACCACCACGGCCACCACCGCCACCACCGCCACCACCACCGCCACCACCAACGCCATCACCACCACCACTGCCACCACCACGGCCACCACCACCACCACCGCCGCCACCACCACCACCACCACCGCACCACCACGGCCACCACCACGGCCACCGCCACCACCACCACCACCGCCACCACCACCACTACAACTTTAACAGTGACAGCGCTCTGATGGATATCGCGCGGATTAGGCGGGTGGGTGGTGCTGCTGAACACCAAATTTGGCCGCGAGCGTGCTGAAGTATAGTGGCTTAGCGTGTTTCGAATTTCAATAGAGCCAGATGAAATCGATGGGTGGTGGTGGTTATTTGGTGGTGGTGGTGATTTGGCAGTAGCAGTGGTGATGTGGTGATGATGGTGATTTTTGTGGTGGTGGTTTAGTGTGGTGGTGGGATTTGATGTGGTGGTGATGTTGGTGATTTGGTGGGATCTGGTGGTGGTGATCCAGTGGCGGTGGTGATTTGGTGGTGCTCATCTGGTGGTCGTGGTGGTGATTTCAGTGGTGGTGATTTAGTGGTGGTGGTGATTTGATGGTGGTGGTGATGTTGGTGATTTGGTGGAGATCTGGTGGTGGTGATTTGATGGTGGTGGTGGTGGTGATTTGATGGTGGTGGTGATTTGGCAGTGGTGGTGGTTTAGTGGTGTGGTGATTTGATGGTGGTGGTGATGTTGGCGATTTGGTGGAGATCTGGTGGTGGTGATGTGGCGGTGGTGTTGGTGGTGATCTGGTGGTGGTGGTGATTTGGCCGTGGTGGAAGTATGGCAGTGGTGGTGATTTAGTGATTTAGTGGTGGTGATTTAGTCGTGGTGGTGGTGATGGTGATGGCGGTGGTAGTGATTTAGTGGTGGTCGTGATAGTAGTGGTGGTGATTTAGTGATGGTTTGGTGGTGTTGGTGGTGGTGGTGGTGAAGGCAGTGTGTTCTGTGATTTAACGGAGGCCGGGATTTAGGAGCGAGACGNTTTAAACACATTTTTTTATTCTTGGTTCTGGTAGAGCTGGTGTTCTACCTGAGGACGTGTGGTTGTGGTCGTAGTTATTTATTAGTTTTTATTTTTATTACTTCCCTGGTGGAGAAGAAGCCATCACGAATTTTTTTTTGTGAATATCGACGAGGAAGGTATAGGATGGTCGCGGGACAGTGTCAAACACACACCTGTTGTTGGTTGTGTCTTTCGGCAAATTCTCAATCTGTCTTTCCCAGACTTCTTCAGACTGCTTTGTTGTGGCCAACGTCGTGAGAATTATTTGATTAAGTTTTATTTTTATTATTTTTATTCCTTCTACGTACTTTACCGAAAGACCAAGCATGAATCCCTGCAGTCACGAATTTCAATCGAAATGTTTTATTTATATAATAGAGTTTTTGGAAACGAAAAAACCTCTATTATGGATGATATTGGTGGCGAAAGCCTCAGTCAATCTCGTTTGAAGTTTCAGTAGGTATGAAATAAAATGAATTCAATCACGACGTTTCGGCGCAACACAAGGGTCCATCATCAGTTTGGACAACCAACAGAGAAAGCTTGTGTGTGCGCCCGAAACGTCGTGATCTAATTTATTTTCTACCTAGTGATTACCAAAAGAACCAAGGGTATGATAATTGTATTTTTACCCTTCTATCTGGCAACAAAACTGACACCTTTTTTACAAGGAGTCATGTTTGCATAGCGCACAATACATGCTGTCATAATGCAAAAAAAACACAACTCTGATAATATATGCACTTTCCTTGAAGTTGATTGGTCCACACCTGAGACAGCTTTCCTTAGAGCCTAGTCTCACATGGGTTGGACCAGATGACGCCAAAAGGCGCACGTACCAATGGTGGAACCAAAGGGTACTTTCAAGCTATCAATTAGCCCACACCGAAAGAACCAAAGAGTATGGAGCCTGCAACGTGTTAAATGTTTTATTTGTTGGGAATCAGGCCAACTTGAGCGACCTGGCCACAAATGAAATCTCAACGGAGGAGTCAGCGTAACATCATTATCATCACCGTCGCGTGGAAATGTAAAGTTGCGGCCAAAAATTCCAAACGCGTAATGTTGATTCTGAACGTGGAGGGCAAAAAGGATACAAACTTTCCACGCGATACCACGGGGAGAACACGATAACTCCAAATGTACAGCGGGCTTCAGGGTTTAAGATTTAACCCACGACCGCCTGTATACCTGGCGAGGTAGTAAACGTCTCCTAGCCACCGTGATGATGATGATGATGATGAGAGAGAGACACAAACTCCAAATAAACAGCAGGCGTCAGGGTTTTGGATCAAACCCACGACCTCCTGTATACTTGGAGAGGTGGCTAACATCTCCTAGCCGCCGTGATGATGATGATGATGGGAGAGACACGCAAACTCTAAATGTACAGCAGGCTTCAGGGTTTTAGATTTAACCCACGACCGCCTGTATACCTGGCGAGGTAATTAACATCTCCTAGCCACCGTGATGATGATGATGAGAGAGACACACAGACTCCAAATATACAGCAGCAGGCGTCAGGGTTTTTAATCGAACCCACGACCTCCTGTACACCTGGCGAGGTAGCTAACATCTCCTGGCCACCGTGATGATGATGATGATGAGAGAGACACACAAACTCCAAATATACAGCAGCAGGCGTCAGGGTCGGGATCGAACCCACGACCTCCTGCACACCAGGCGAGGTAGCTAACATCTCCTGGCCACTGTGGCGTCGGTGGCTACAAAGGCAAAGATCCCCCGTGTAGCCTGTAACAAGCTGTTGTTGGGGCAAGTGCTCTTGGCAAGTAGCGACACCTATGAAGGTTGGCATGGAAGACCAGGGGGTGGGTGGCTAGCAACCACGCTCGGCCGCCTTTGTCTCCCAGTGGCGATGTTTACGACACATCGCACTGGTACACATTTGAGGCCCAGGACAAGTTCGATTCTCGAGTCAGACGCCCTCCTGTGTGGAGGTTGTTTTTTATGTTCTCCCCCTGTTCTACAGAGTGAGAGTGAGTGGAGTTTGTATGATCTGCCCCTGTTCTGCAAAGTGAGTGAGTGTAGTTTGTATGATCTCCCCCTGTTCTGCAGAGTGAGTGAGTGGAGTTTTATGATCTCCCCTGTTCTGCAGAGTGAGTGGAGTTTCGATTTAAAGCTTTCGTGACTGCAGGGATTCATCTTCTTGGTTCTTTCGGTAAAGTCACGTAGAATGGAAGACGGCTGCTTGCGTTGTAGCCGAAACGTCGTGAGAATTATTTTATTATGTTTTATTTTATTATTTTATTATTTCCATTCTACGTGACTTTACCGAAAGAACCAATAAGATGAGTGCAGTTTGTATGATCTCCCCCTGTTCTGCAGAGTGAGTGAGTGAAGTTTGCGTGATCCCCCCTGTTCTGCAGAGTGAGTGAGTGGAGTTTGTATGATCTCCCTGTTCTACAGTGAGTGAGTGGAGTTTGTATGATCTCCCCCTGTTCTAAAGAGGGAGTGAGTGGAGTTATATGATCTCCCCCTGTTCTACAGAGTGAGTGAGTGGAGTTTGTGTGATCTCCCCTGTTCTAAGAGTGAGTGAGTGGAGTTTGTATGATCTCCCCCTGTTCTAAAGAGTGAGTGAGTGGAGTTTGTATGATCTCCCCCTGTTCTAAAGAGTGAGTGGAGTTTGTATGATCTCCCCCTGTTCTACAGAGTGAGTGGAGTTTGTATGATCTCCCCTGTTCTACAGAGTGAGTGAGTGGAGTTTGTGTGATCTCCCCCTGTTCTACAGAGTGAGTGGAGTTTGTATGATCTCCCCTGTTCTACAGAGTGAGTGAGTGGAGTTAGTATGATCTCCCCCTGTCCTACAGAATGAGTGAGTGGAGTTTGTGTGATCTCCCCTGTTCTACAGAGTGAGTGGAGATTGTATAATCTCCCCTGTTCTACAGAGTGAGAGTGAGTGGAGTTTGTGTGATCTACCCCCTGTTCTACAGAGTGAGTGGAGTTTGTATATTCTCCCCTGTTTTGTCGAGTGAGTGAGTGGAGTTTGTGTGATCTGCCCCCTGTTTAACAGAGTGAGTGGAGATTTTATAATCTCCCCTGTTCTACAGAGTGAGAGTGAGTGAGTGGAGTTTATGTGATCTCCCCCTGTTCTACAAAGTGAGCGGAGATTGTATAATCTCCCCTGTTCTACAGAGTGAGAGTGAGTGGAGTTTGTGTGTTCTACCCCTGTTCTGCTGAGTGAGAGTAATTAGAGTTTGTATGATGGCCCCCTGTTCTGGAATGAGTGTACTCGTGTTTGTAAGAGTGGTTAGGTCAGACTCAAATGAGCACCCGGTCCTGTGTGAAACATCGTCACTGGGGAGACAAAGGCGGCCGGGCGTCGTGCTGACCACCCACCCGTCAAAGGCTGTGCCAGCCTTATAGGTGGTGCTACTCGCAAACAGCACATGCCCCTACAGCTGTTACAGGCTACAGGGGAATCTTTGTCTTTGTTCATGTGCTATGCCGGTCATCATTCCCCCGCACCTCCGATTAACGGATTGGCTACGTACGGTGCGAAAAAAGTTCAACATACAGACATAGACTCACACAGAGACACATAGACTCACACAGAGACCCATAGACTCACACAGAGACCCATATACTCACATAGAGACCCATAGACTAACACAGAGACCCATAGACTCACACAAAGACCCATAGACTCACACAGAGACACATAGACTCACACAGAGACACATAGACTCACACAGAGACCCATAGATTCACACAAAGACCCATAGACTCACACAGAGACCCATAGACTCACACAGAGACCCATAGACTCACACAGAGACACATAGACTCACACAGAGACACATAGACTCACACAGAGACCCATAGACTCAGACAGAGACCCATAGACTCACACAGAGACCCATAGACTCAGACAGAGACCCATAGACTCACACAGACAAATAGACTCACACAGAGACCCATAGACTCACACAGAGACCATAGACTCACACAGACCCATAGACTCACACAGAGACACATAGACTCACACAGAGACCCATAGACTCACACAGAGACCCATAGACTCACACAGAGACACATAGACAAACACAGAGACCCATAGACTCACACAGAGACCCACAGACTCACACAGAAACCCATAAACTCACACAGATACCCATAGACTCACACAGAGACCCATAGACTCACACAGAGCACATAGACTAACACAGAGACCCATAGACTCACACAGTGACCCATACTCACACAGAGACCCATAGACTCACACAGAGACTCATACTCACACAGAGACCCATAGACTCACACAGAGACCCATAGACTCACACAGAGACCCATAGACTCACACAGAGACCCATAGACTCACACAGAGACTCATAGACTCACACAGAGACCCATAGACTCACACAGAGGCACATAGACTCAGACAGAGACCCATAGACTCACACAGAGACCCATAGACTCACACAGAGACCCATAGTTTCTTGTATTTCCGCCGCACCTACGATTAACGCTGTTGGCTACGTACGGTGTGAAAAAAGTTCAACGTACATACAAGGGCCGTCGCCCGAAACGTCGCCCATTGTTCCTGCATTCTCCCGTTTCAATGTCACGCAGTTAGTTGTCGTTGAGTTTGGTTTTAATTTCAAAGCGACTCCCTTCCCAAGTTTCGTTTATCTGATAATTTATTTGGGAAGGGAGGGGGCGAAGGGGGGGGTGGTTAGGTGGAGGGGGCGGGGGCGGGGGAGGGTGGAGGGGGGCGGGGGAGGGGAGGGGGGTGGGGGCTACCCCCCCCCTCCCCCGCCTCTCGTCCTTGGCTCCATGAAAGGGCAGTGGAGAGAGCGCGCGCCGGGCGCCAACGGCGAAAATGTTCAGGGTGGGGGGGGGGTGCAGGGGGGGGGGGGGGCGGGGGGGGGGGGGCAGGGGGGTAGCGGGGGGGGCGGGGGGGAGGGGGGGNGGGGGGGGTGAGGGGGGGGGACTCGTAAATATCGCGAGAGCTGGAGCGACACGAGAGAGAGAGTGACGAGTAAACAACAGCCCCCCCTCCCCCCCACTTAGCCCCCCCACACTAAGCCCCCCCCACTAAGCCCCCCCACACTAAGCCCCCCTCCCCCCCCCAAGGCCCCACCCCATTCCACCCTATCGGATTTCTTGCGTTGCCTTGAGGACGCTTCACCTGAAACTTGTACAACTTGTCGTGCTGCTGATGATGCTGCTGATGATGATGATGCTGCTGATGATGATGCTGATGATGATGACCTGAATACTCTATACTTGCCGTGCTGCTGATGATGCTGCTGCTGATGATGGTGCTGATGATGACCTGGACATCCTACACTTGCCGTGCTGCTGATGATGCTGCTGCTGATGATGATGCTGCTGATGATGATGCTGCTGCTGATGGTGATGACCTGAATATCTATACTTGCCGTGCTGCTGATGATGCTGCTGCTGATGATGGTGCTGATGATGACCTGGACATCCTACACTTGCCGTGCTGCTGATGATGCTGCTGCTGATGATGATGCTGCTGATGATGATGCTGCTGATGATGATGATGCGATGGTGATGATGAACATCCTACTCCTGCTGATGATGATGCTGCTGCTGATGATGATGACCTGAACATCGTACACTTGCCGTGCTGCTGATGATGCTGCTGCTGATATGATGATGATGCTGCTGATGATGCTGCTGATGATAATGCTGCNGATGGTGCTGATGATGATGATGGACATCGTAACTTGCCGTGCTGCTGATGATGCTGCTGATGATGCTGCTGATGATGATGATGCTGATGGTAATTACCTGAACATCCTACACTTGCCGTGCTGCTGCTGATGATGATGCTGATGATGATGCTGATGATGACCTGAATATGCTACACTTGCCTTGCTGCTGATGATGCTGCTGCTGCTGATATTGATGACCTGAACATGCTACACTTGCCATGCTGCTGCTGATGATGATGCTGCTGATGATGATGTTGATGATGACGTGAACATCTTACAATTTCCATGCTGCTGCTGCTGCTGATGTCCCGAAACGCTTTCCATTGCCATGCTGTGCTGATGATGCTGCTGCTGATGATGATGATCACTTGGAACACGTACAAGTGCCATGCCGCTGATGATAATGACGTAAAGTGTGCGCCGCTGTACAAATGTATACCCTCGTAGCAGTATTATTCATCTTCTTGGTTCTTTCGGTAAAGTCACGTAGAATGGAAATAATAGAATAATAAAAATAAAACATAATAAAATAATTCTCACGACGTTTCGGCCACAACGCAAGCAGCCGTCCTCAGGTGGTGAACAGGTCTGTCGAGAAGACAGAGACAATACACTACACTATACACTACACCATACACTACACTATACTCTGTCTTCTCGACAGACCTGGTCTCCACCTGAGGACGGCTGCTTGCGTTGTGGCCGAAACGTCGTGAGAATTTTATTATGTTTTATTTTTATTATTTTATTATTTCCCTTCTACGTGACTTTACCGAAAGAACCAAGAAGATGAATCCCTGCAGTAATAAAATATTATTGTAATTTATATTTTATTATTTATTATTTCCATTCTACGTGATACGAAAGAACAAGAAGATGAATCCCTGCAGTAATAAAATATTATTGTATTATGTTATATTTTTATTATTTTATTATTTCCTTCTACGTGACTTTACCGAAAGAACCAAGAAGATGAATCCCTGCAGTAATAAAATATTATTGTATTATGTTATATTTTTATTATTTTATTATTTCCATTCTACGTGACTTTACCGAAAGAACCAAGAAGATGAATCCCTGCAGTAATAAAATATTATTGTATTATGTTATATTTTTATTATTTTATTATTTCCCTTCTACGTGACTTTACCGAAAGAACCAAGAAGATGAATCCCTGCAGTAATAAAATATTATTGTATTATGTTATATTTTATTATTTTATTATTTCCATTCTACGTGACTTTACCGAAAGAACCAAGAAGATGAATCCCTGCAGTAATAAAATATTATTGTATTATGTTATATTTTTATTATGTATTATTTCCCTTCTACGTGACTTTACCGAAAGAACCAAGAAGATGAATCCCTGCAGTAATAAAAATTATTGTATTATGTTATATTTTTATTATTTTATTATTTCCTTCTACGTGACTTTACCGAAAGAACCAAGAAGATGAATCCCTGCATTAATAAAATATTATTGTATTATGTTATATTTTATTATTTTATTATTTCCCTTCTACGTGACTTTACCGAAAGAACCAAGAAGATGAATCCCTGCAGTCCAAAAGCTTTAAATAAAATTATTATACTTGTTGCTCGAGTCTTGAAACAACCCTTCCACGAAGGGTCATTGCCTGAAACGTCGCCTATTGGATGGAGCAGTGGTTCTTCTTAACCTAGGGTGGTGCATCTGGCTGCCACCTGGGGGAGCGAGATGCCCTTTTCTGGTGGTGGTAGCGAGACACGGCCAGATTATAGTTTTTTTCTCGAAGTAAATCATCAAACGCTAATTCATTCCAACTTTGTTTCATAAAACCCCATGTGTTTATTAACTTTCGATTAAAGCTTTCGTGACTGCAGGGATTCATCTTCTTGGTTCTTTCGGTAAAGTCATGTAGAAGGGAAATAATAAAATAATAAAAATAAACATAATAAATACTATTTTATTACTGCAGGGATTCATCTTCTTGGTTCTTTCGTTAAAGTCACGTAGAGGGAAGTAATACAATAATAAAAATTAAACATAATAAAATAATTCTGACGACGTTTCGGCCACAACGCAAGCAGCCGTCCTCAGGTGAACAGGCGTCGAGGCGACAGCGTCTAAACTGGTGGTGTTTCATTTAGACCTCCTCGACAGACCTGGTCTTCACCTGAGGACGGCAGCTTGCGTTGTGGCCGAAACTCATATTTATTATGTTTTATTTTTATTATATACTTCCCTTCTACGTGACTTTACCAAAGAACCACGAAGATGTATTAACTTTGTTTTAGTTTTATGACTGGAACCAAAGAGTGCAAGGCTGCTGTAAATGTTAAGAAGCACTGCCCTAGAACCTTCCCAGTAGAGGTCCCAACGTGTGATTCTAGACATCTAGATTTGAAGCTTTCGTGACTGCAGGATTCACTTCTTGGTTCTTTCGGTAAAGTCACGGAAGGGAAATAATAAAATAATAAAAATAAAACATAATAGATAATTTAGATTTGAATTTCTACCGCATTGATACTCTTAGTTCTTTCGGTAAAGTCACGTAGGTAAAAAATGAAATAAAAATAACGAACAATAAAAATAAGTCTCCCTCCTCACTTGATGCAGCAAATCTGGCTGTGACGGTCCCACCTGATGACGGAGACTTGTGTTGCCTCCGAAACGTCGTGATTTTTATTTTATTTTTATTAATTTTAATTTCATTTTTTACCTAGTGACTTTACCGAAAGAACTAAGAGTATGCATTTAAAGCTTCAAATCTAGAATCAGCTTCTGTCTGCTGACTGAAAACTCACACAGACGCCGAGTCCTTGACTGATTCGGCTCCTGCATGTTGTGGAGTGACTAATGTAGCTAAGCTCAGCAGGTCTGGGGTACAATGCTAAATTCCTCTGTTGATATGCAAATCCTTTGTCAAGGCGCTCTTCCTCCCTAACCCAGCTTAAATATACGCTCCAAGCTGGTGGTGTTTCATTCTTCACCTGAGGACGGCTGCTTGCGTTGTGGCCGAAACGTCGTGAGAATTATTTTATTATGTTTTATTTTTTTATTATTTTATTATTTCTCTTTTACGTGACTTTACCGAAAGAACTAAGAGTATGATCTAACAGCCAAACTCTTTCGCTCGATACTTTAAACTCTGCAAGTTCTAACGTCCAAATCCCGGGTGGTCCCAATCTCCGAGTTTAAACTCTTGCCTTTGTCGTCAGCGGTTCATCTTCAACCTGGGTTGTTGATCTCTCGCATCGTCTGGGGGAGCGAGATGCCTTTTCTGGTGGGGCAGCGAGACGCGGCCAGATGATGAGTTTTTTTTTCTTGAAGGTAAATCATCGAAAACGCAAATTTGGCACCGGGCACCAAAGTTACAACTTAACTTTGTTTCATCAAACGCTATGGATTTATTAATATTATTTTTTCAAACTTACAATTCAGAACTAAGGGATGCAGTAAAGATTAATGTCCACTGGTCTCGAGTTGTGAGATATATGCAGAGACGCTGCTGTGTCCTTTCAAGGGATGCGCTTTTTGTACAAATGTTTGTTACTCCTGCCGGTATGGGGTGTCCCTCTCTCTCGCGTCATACAGATCGCTGGCGGTGGTGGTGGTGGGTGGGGTGGTGGGTGGTGGGTGGTGGGTGGGAGGTGGGTGGTTGGGTGGTAGGTNGGTGGTGGGTCGTGGGTGGTGGGTGGGGGTGGTGTGGGAGGTGGGTGGTGGGTGGGTGGTGGTGGTGGGGGTGGGTGGTNGGTGGTGGGTGGTGGTGGGTGNTGGGGTGGTGGTGGTGGTGGTGGGTGGTGGGTGGTGGGGTGGTGGGTGGTNGGTGGTGGTGGTGGTGGTGGTNGGGTGGTGGTGGCNGTTTGGTGGGTGGTGGGTGGTGGTNGGTGGGNTTGTGGTGTGTNGGTNGGTGTGTGGGGTGTGGTGGGGGTNGGTGGGTGGTGTGGTGGGGTNGGTNGTGTGGGTGGGNGGTGGTGTGGNGGNGGTNGGTGTGGTNGGTGGGGNGGGGTGGTNGGTNGGGGTGGTGNGGTGGTGNGTGGGTGTGGTGGTCGGGTNGTGGGTGGTGGTGGGGGTGGTNGGGGTGGTNGGTGGTGGTGGGTGGTGNNGTGNGGTGGGTGAGTTGGTGGGTGGTGGGGTGGGTGGTGGGTGGTGGTNGGTGGTGGTGGTGGGTGGTAGGGTNGGTGGTNGTGGNGGGATNGTGGTNTGGGTAGTGGNGGTGGTCGGTGGTGGTGGTGGTGGTGGTGGTNGGTGGNTGTGTNGGTCTATGGCTCCGTGGGGGGCGGCGTGAACCAACTTATGGGTCTTGTGTTGTATGTGGGTGATATGGGTCTCTGATGTGGTTATGGTCTCTGGTGGTCTGGNTCTGGTGAGTTGTGCTGGTGGTTATGGTGTGGTGAGTCGATATGGTCTCTGGTGATNTATGGTCTCTGCTGTGGTTATGGTGGTGAGTCTATGGTCTCTGGTGAGTCTATCGNGTCTCTGGTGTATGTGTCTCTGCTGTGTGCTGGTGAGTCTGTGTCTCGGTGAGTTAGGTCTCTGGTGNGTGTCTCTGTGTGAGTCTATGGTCNGTGTGACGTCTATGGTCTCNGCCCTGTGAGTCTATGGTCTGCTGTGAGTCTTGTCTCTGCTGTGAGTCTATGGTCTCTGGTGAGTCATGTCTCTGCCTGTGATCTATGGTCTCTTGTGAGTATATGTCTCTGTGTGAGTCTATGGTCTCTGGTGAGTCTGGGTCTCTGCTGTGAGTCTATGGTCTCTGTGTGAGTCTATGGTCTCTGTGTGAGTCTGGTCTCTGGGATGTGAGTCTATGGGCTCTGTGTGAGTCTATGGTCTCTGTGNTTGTCTATGNGTCTCTGTTGTGAGTCTATGGTCTCTGGTGAGTCATGGCTCTGTGTGAGTCTGTGTCTCTGGTGAGTCTGGTCTCTGGTGAGTCTATGGTCTCNGGTGAGTCATGGTCTCTGGTGAGTCTATGGTCTCNGTGTGAGTCTTGGTCTCTGGTGAGTCTAGGTCTCTGGTGAGTCTATGTCTCGTGCTTATGNGTCTGNGGGTCTCTGGTGAGTCTGTGTCTCTGTGTGAGTCTATGGTCTCTGTGTGCATCTAGGTCTCTGCTGTGAGTCTGNGTCGTGTGAGTCTATGGTCTCNGTGTGAGTTGGTCTGTGTGAGTCTGGTCTCTGTGTGAGTCTATGGTCTCTGTGTGAGTCTATGGTCTCTGTGTGAGTCTATGGTCNCTTGTGAGTATATGGGNCTCTGTGTGAGTCTATGGTCTCTGTGTGAGTCTAGGGTCTCTGTGTAGTCTGGTCTCTGTGTGAGTCTATGGCTCTGTGTGAGTCNATGNGTCTGTGTGAGTCTAGGTCTCTGTGTGANTCATGTCTCTGTGAGTCNATGGTCTTGTGGAGTCGTCNCTGTGTGGTCTATGGTCTCTGTGGAGTCATGGCTCTGTGTGAGTCTATGTTCTGTGAGTCTAGTGTCTCTGTGTGAGTCTATGGTCTCGTGTGAGTCTATGGTCTCNGTGTGAGTCNATGNGTCTCTGTGTGTCTATGGTCTCTGTGTGAGTCTANGGTCTCTGTGNGAGTCGTCTCNGTGTGAGTCTGNGTCTCTGTGTGAGTCTAGGCTCTGTGAGTCTATGGTCTGTGTGAGTCTATGGTCTGTGTGAGTCTATGGTCTGTGTGAGTGTGAGTCTATGGTCTCTGTGAGTCNGGTCTGTGTGAGTCTATGTCTGTGTGAGTCTGGTCTCTGTGTGAGTGCTATGGTCTGTGAGTCTGGTCTGTGTGAGTCATGGCCTCTGTGATCTATGGTCTCTGTGAGTCTAGGTCTCTGTGTGAGTCTATGGTCTCGTGTGACTCATGGTCTGTGCGAGTCTATGGTCTGTGAGTCGNGTCTGTGTGAGTCTATGGTCTCTGTGAGTCTGGTCTGTGTGAGTCTATGGTCTCTGTGTGAGTCTAGGTCTCTGTGAGATCATGGTTCTCTGTGTGAGTCTATGGTCTCTGTGTGAGTCTATGGCTCTTGTGTAGTCTAGGTCTGTGAGTCGGTCTCGTGTGAGTCTATGTCTCTGTGAGTCTATGGTCTTGTGTGAGTCTATGGTCTCTGTGTGAGTCTATGGTCTCTGTGAGTATGGTCNGTGTGAGTCTATGGCTCTGTGTGTGGCNCTGTGAGTCTATGGTTCTGTTGTGTGAGTCTATGGTCTCTGTGTGAGTATGGNCTCTGTGTGAGTCTANGGTCTCNGTGTGAGTCTATNGGTCTCNGTTCGTGAGTCNATGGTCCTGTTGTGTGAGTCNGTCTCTGTGTGAGTTGGTCTCTGTGTGAGTCTATGGTCGTGTGTGATCTGTCTGTTGTTGAGTCTANGGTCTCTGTNTGAGTCTATGGCTCTTGTGAGTCTGGTCTCTGTGAGTCNTGNTCGTGTGAGTCTATGNCTCTGTTGTGTGAGTCTATGNGTCTGTGAGTCTATGGTCTCTCTATGTNTGAGTCTATGGTCTCTGTGTGAGTATGGTCTGTGTGAGTCTTGCTCTCTGTGAGTCTATGGTCTCTGTGTGAGTCATGTGTCTCTGTGATCTAGGCTCTGTGTGAGTCTATGGTTCTGTGTGAGTCTATGGTCTCTGTGTGTAGTCTATGGCTCTCTGTGTGAGTATGGTCGTGTGAGTCTATGGTCTCTGTNTGGTCTCTGTGTGAGTCTATGGTCTCTTGTGTGAGTCTGTGTGTCTATGGTCTCTGTGTGAGTCTATGGTCTCTGTGAGTCTATGGTCTCTAGTGATCTATGGTCNCTGTGTGGTGAGTCTATGGNCTCTGTGTGTGAGTCTATGGCTCTGTGTGAGTCTATGGTCTCTGTGAGTCTATGGTCTGTGTGTGGTGTCTATGGTCTCTGTGTGAGTCTATGNGTCTGTGAGTCTATGGTCTCTGTGAGTCTATGGTCTCTGTGAGTCTATGGTCTCTGTGTGAGTCTATTGGCTCTGTGAGTCTATGGTCTCTGTGTGAGTCTTGTCTCTGTGAGTCTATGGTCTGTGAGTATGGTCTGTGTGAGTCTATGGTCTCTGTGTGAGTCTATGGTCTCTGTGCTATGGTCTGTGTGAGTCANGGTCTCTGTGTGAGTCTATGGGTCTCTGTGTGAGTCCATGTCTCTGTGTGAGTCTATGTGCTCTGTGTGAGTCTATGGTCTCTGTGTGAGTCTATGGTCTCTGTGTGAGTCTATGGTCTCTGTGTGAGTCTATGGTCTCTGTGTGAGTCTATGGTCTGTGTGAGTCTATGGTCTCGTGTGAGTCTATGGTCTCTGTGTGAGTCTATGGTCTGTGTGAGTCTATGGCTCTGTGCGAGTCTATGGTCTCTGTGTGAGTCTATGGTCTCTGTGAGTCATGNGTCTCTGTGTGAGTCTATGTCTCTGTGTGAGTCTATGGTCTCTGTGTGAGTCTATGGTCTCGTGTGAGTCTTNGTCTCATTGTGTGAGTCTANGGTCTCTGTGTGAGTCTATGTCTGTGCTCTGGTCTCTGTGTGAGTCTATGGTCTCTGTGTGAGTCTATGGTCTCGTGAGTCTATGTGTCTCTGTGTGAGTCTATGTGTCTCTGTGTGAGNCTATGGTTCTCTGTGCGATTCTATGGGTCTCTGTGTGAGTCTATGGTCTCTGCGTGAGTATATNGGTCTCTGTGTGAGTCTAGGTCTCGTGTAAAAAAACAATTATCATCAAAAAAACAATTATCATCATTGGAACTTCATTTGCCAGTAACAAAAGATGATAATGNTTTTTTACTTTTATCTGGCAACAAAACTGGCACCCTTTTACAAGAGTCATGTTTGCCAGATAAAAGGGTNAAAACCAATTNTTATATTTTGCTACTGGCAAATGAGGTTCCAATGGTGTAAATGCTTACCCGAGCTCTATACTCTGATGGTCATTTCCTTGAGCACTGGTCCAACACCATGTGAGACAGGCTCTAAGAAAGCTGTCTCGGTGTGGACCAATNAACTTCAAGGACAGTGCAAACATTATCAGAGTTGTGTTTTTGTTTGCTTCCGACCGCAGGTANTGGGTCAATGCAAACATGANTCTTGTAAAAAAGTGTAGTTTTGTTGCCAGATGAAAGGGTAAAAAACAATTATACACAAAATTATCAAATATCCCCCGTGTAGCCTTAGCAGACTGTAGGGCAAGTGCTGTTAGCGAGCACCTATGCAGGCCGGCAACGGGGTGGGTGCCAGCACCACGCCCGGCCGCCTTTGTCTCCCCGTGGCGATGTTTACACACAGCACCGGTGCTCATTTAAGGCTGAGTCGACCTAGGCTAGGCCCAGGACCGGTTCAGACAATCGTCACCGGTGTCGGCCGTGAGCGGGAATCGACCCGAGCCGCGTTCNTAGCGCTAACCGCTCGCCACCGCTCCTCACTCCACGCCANCACACTCTCGTTGTGGAGCCTCGNCTNTTANTCACCTCATNGTAGCCTAATAGCACACACACACCTACNATACACACACACAACACACACACCGCCTCGCCACNAATTGACGTCACCACACGCTTTGCCAGGCCTGTCACCTTGAGGCTACCACTGAAGTTCGAACNCCGCTGGCAGAGGTCACNGGGCAGACCCAGCAGGTGCCAGGTCGACTGACACAGTGACACACATCACGTGACACACACACACCGTGNCCACACACGTGNCACACACACAGTGNCACAGCACACACACACGTGCACACNCAGTGNCACAACACACACACACCTAGTGACACACACATTTGCCACANTACACACAACNGTGTACACANACACGAGNNACACACAACAACCGCCATTTCGCCNCTAAGTGGCGGTGACACACCACGANGCNTGTGCCAGGCCCCTAGTGCCTTGAGGCCAGTGAAGTGCTCGAACGNCCGTCAGACCGGGCAGACCCGTGCAGGGTCNACNGACCGAGATGACCGAGAGTCACTGGCTGAGCNCCACCTGTGCCCCTACTGTGCCACACTTGCTGTGCTTAGCACCCGGCGCTCCGCCGTGTTGTGAGCGTCGCTCCTCCGCCTCCGTTGTTGTTGGAGGCGAGCCCCAACGCCCAGATAGCCCTGCACGAGCCTCCTCCATGAGCCGATCCACGNTGGTAGCACACAAGCCATCAGCTCCACGTCCTCCTGNCCATCACCCACTCNTCTCNAGCCCGTGCCGCGCCCGTTTAGCCCCTCGANCCGGCCGAACNAAACTGTTTAGGCATGCNGTGGCGGGCATGCGCTACGCCCAGCCACGCAGCCTTGCCTGCCAGGACTNACGANGGGACTTGCCCACCGATTTTCAATGATTGTGAGCTCCTCACACAATCCCCGGTTAAACCCAGATGGACGTAGACAGGCCACTTAAATGTTTCCAACAGATGCTCCATTAGGGGGCCCACGCCCGACCGCCTTTTATGCACACACACTTTTATAACACACACACACACCTTCANGTAGAACACACACNACACCACACACTCCACTCATGGTTAGAACACACACACATTATGGATATANACACACACCCGACAGATAATACACACACACTCGGCNAGACTCGCACACAACCACNTACCTAACACACACACACACGACNTTCCACTCAGGTCCACACACAAACACACGCCGTCATACANGTACACAACGANCCTTCACTGCGCGCCCACACACACACACGCGCGCATACGCGCGCACACACACGCACGCACACACACACACACGCGNACACACACACACACACGCGCATACGCGCACACACACGCGNGCACACACACACGCACACACACACGCGCACACACACACACACGCACACACACACGCGCACACACACACGCACACCAACGCACACACGCCGATCACACANACACACGCGCGCACACGCGCACACGCCCACACACACACGCACACACACGCGCACACACACACGCACACACACACACGATCACACACACGCACGTCACACACACACACGCACACACACACGCGCACACACACACGNACACGCAATCACACACACGCGGCNGTTACNACACGCACTCTCCACACTCTCGCGCACACGCGCGCACTCAAGATGGTCAGGACACACGCAAAAAACCACGCGACACACGCACACACACACACACGCACTCAAGATGGTCAAGANCACACGCNAAAAACCACGCGCACACACACACGCGCACACACACACACGCACTCAAGATGGTCAGGATTCACACGCAAAAAACGACGCGCACACACACACGCACACACACACACACGTCACGCACACACACACACACGCACACACGCACGCACAAACGCGCACTCAGGATGGTCANGANCACACGCAAAAAACCACGCGAAGCGCACACACTCACACGCACACACACACGCACGCACACGCGCACACACGCACACACCGCGCACTCAGGTGGTGACACACACNGAAAACCACACGCACACACACACGCACACACACACACNTACACACTCGCGCACACANGGCACACGCGCGNACACACACACACGCACACACACACGCACACACACACACACACGCACTCAAGTTNNNGNTCCACACAAAACCACGCGCACACACACACACGCACACACACACACACCTCGCACACACACGCACGCGCGGCTGTACACACGCNAACTCTCCCACACTCTGCGCGGCACCTGNCAAANCACACGCAAAAACCANGCGTACACACACGCACACACACGCACACACACACACGCACACACACACTCACACACACAGCGCACACACNTGCACACACGCGCGCGNTACAACACGCGAACTCTCCAGCAACACATCGCGCGNACCACACGCATCTGGTCAGGACCACGCAAAAAACCACCGCGCATACACACGCACACATCGCCNCACGCAGACACACGCACACACGCACTCNGATGGTCANGACACACGCAAAAAACACGCGCGCACACACGCACACACTACGCACACACGCACAAACGCACACACGCACTCACAGATGGTGGACCACGCAAAAAAACCACCNAGCGCGCACACACACATCTGCACACACGCACAAACGCACACACGCACTCAAGATCGGTCAACACACGCAAAAAACCACGCNAAGCCGCACACACACACACTNGCACACACGCAACACACACACACACGCACTCAATCACACCGCAAAAAACCACACACACACCGCGTCCTGCTCACAGTGGAGGCGCCGCGCCTATGGTTATGCAGGCGGCGTCTGGCGTCAATGNCCCTAGTGCGCCCGTGTCGGAGGCGCTCGCGTCCCTGCCTATCACAGNCGCGGAGAATGCGNACTGCGTCTNGATGAGTGATGGCGTACCGGGTCCGCAGAGGAACCCACAGNCCCCCACGGTTGCTTATTCGAGGCTAAACGCGTCTACCCNGGGCTTCATCANGATCGCAGCAGCAGTCANCAGCAGCANCATCAGCANNANCAGCGTCATCAGCAGCNCAGCTGGATTTAAAATGCGTTGCCTGGGAACGACTTCTCATGATCATCACCATCANCGGCACGCAGNATCATAATCATCAATGTCACACAGCACATCATAATCAGCATCATCAGCNGTACCATCATAATCACATCAGCANCATTTGCACCATCATAATCGGCTCATCACAACANCACCACATAATCATCAGTCACANCANCAGCACAGCACCATTCATAATCANCCATCACAGCACATCATAATCATCACAGCATCACACACAGCACCATCATCACACACCAGNAGCACCACATAATCACANCACAGCAGCACCATCATAATCACANCAGCAGCACCATCAGCAGCANCACCANCACACCACAATCACATCATCACACACCATCTAATCANCACANCAGCAGCACACATCATCATCACAGCCACCACCATCATAATCANCAGCAGCACCACATCACANCATCAGCACAGCACCATCATAATCANCATCAATCATCAGCAGCACCATCATCATCANCAGCACAGCACCATCATATCACATCATCAGCACCACCATCATAATCATCACAGCATCATCAGCAGCACCATCAGCAGCACCATCATATCAGCACAACTCTGTGGCGAATGCAAGACAGACAACNTGATGCACGGAGGAGAGANTGTCACGTAGCACCTCACACCCGCGTGTTGGTGAATGCGGGGGCGTAGAGAGGGCCACGCNAAACACAACAACAGCTCGAGAAACNATTGCGAGATGTAAANTTCATCAGACTCCCAGTNGTTTCANATCGAAGAGNAGACCCAGCGGCCGCGGAGCGCACTGATGGANCTCCGCGCTTGTCCGACTGCCAAAACCCTTGCCTCCGCAGTTAGCAAAATAATTACAGCTGNGAGTTGTGTAGCATAATGAGCNGAAGATTTGCGATCATCATCAGAGATGATTTTANGAGTCATCAGTGCATCATCGTGACCNAAGCACTCCGATAAGTGCGGTTGGCTACTCCGGTGCAAAGAAGTTAAACATACATACATAGACTCACACAGAGACCCATAGACTCACACAGAGACACATAGACTCACACAGAGACCATAGACTCACACAGAGACACATAGACTCACACAGAGACCCATAGACTCACACAGAGACCCATAGACTCACACAGAGACCCACAGACTCACACAGAGACCATAGACTCACACAGAGACCACATCTACACAGAGACACATAGACTCACACAGAGACCCACAGACTCACACAGAGACACATAGACTCACACAGAGACTCCACATACTCACACAGAGACACATAGACTCACACAGAGACCATAGACTCACACAGAGACCCATATACTCACACAGAGACCCACAGACTCACACAGAGACCCATAGACAACACAAGACCCATAGACTACACAGAGACCCATAGACTCACACAGAGACCCATAACTCACAAAGAGACCATAGACTCACACAGAGACCCATAGACTCACAAAGAGACCCATATACTCACACAGAGACCCATAGACTCACACAGAGACCATAGATTCACACAGAGACCCAGATGCTCACACAGAGACCAACAGACTCACACAGACTGATAGACTCACACAGAGACCCATAGACTCATAAAGACCCATAGACTCACACAGAGACCCATATACTCACACATAGACTGATAGACTCACACAGAGACCATAGACTCATATAGAGACCCATAGACTCACGCAGAGACCACAGACTCACACAGAGACCATAGACCACACAGAGACCCATAATCTCACACAGAGACCCATAGACTCACACAGAGACCATAATCTCACACAGAGACCCATAGACTCACACAGAGACCATAGACTCACACAGAGACCCATAGACTCACGCAGAGACCCAGACTCACACAGAGACCCATAGACTCACACAGAGACCCACAATCTCACAGAGACCCATAGACTCACACAGAGACCCATAACTCACACAGAGACCCACAATCTCACAGAGACCCATAGACTCACACAGAGACCCATAGACTCACACAGAGACCACATACTCACACAGAGACCCATAGACCCACACAGAGACCCACAGTCTGTTGTTCTTCCGCCGCACCTCCGATTAGCGCGGTTGGCTACGTACGGTGCGAAAGAAGTCCAACACACACACCCACACAAAGTCGATCTTTCCACTGACCCAGCAGATTGCCGCCCGCAAGATGTGCCAACTGTGATTGTCTGTCGTTGGAGACGGTGAAACCCACGGTCGCCACGACCGTGAGCTCATCTTCTTGGTTCTTTCGGTAAAGTCACGTAGAAGGGAAGTAATAAAATAATAAAAATAAAACATAATAAAATAAAATAATTCTCACGACGTTTCGGCTACAACGCAAGCAGCCGTTTTTTTTTTTTCACCTGAAGACGGCTGCTTGCGTTGTAGCCGAAACGTCGTGAGAATTATTTTATTTTATTATGTTTTATTTTCTTATTTTATTACTTCCCTTCGACGTGACTTTACCGAAAGAACCAAGAAGATGAATCCCTGCAGTCACGAAAGCTTTAAATCGAGACCGTGAGCTCGTCACGGCCGCAGGGAATGTAACCTCATCGCTTGCCCCTTGGGTCCGGGTGACACGTGTGTGACCTCCCTCCATCCCTGCCACGCGCAAGCTGTAGAGCGGGGACAATCGGTGAAGATCATGGCTGTGTGGATCATGCGGCTGCTGTTGATGCTGATGTGTCTGGATCTAGTGGAGGATGAAGCTAGTGCCGGGCCTGTAGTATATGATGTTATAAAGGGAGATTGATTAAAAAAGAACATGTAAATATTAAAACACGGATTTTTTTACTTGCATAGTATTTGTAAATTTCGATTTGAAGCTTTCGTGACTGCAGGGATTCATCTTCTTGGTTCTTTCGGTAAAGTCACGTAGAAGGGAAGTAATAAATATAAAAATAAACATAATTAAATAATATAATATTACTTCCCTTCTACGTGACTTTACCGAAAGATCCAAGAAGAGTATTTGTAAAGTCACGTATTATTTTTATTATTTCCCTTCTACGTGACTTTACCGAAAGAACCAAGAATATTAAAGAGCAGTTGTTAGTTAAATTGGACCACAATGTTTGGCCAATTCAGCCACTTTGGTGGTCAAAGCATACAAATGAACTGTGCAAGGGAATAATAAAATAATATTTAAAAAAATATTGCTGATGATGATTGCTTGTGTTGCAGTCGAAACGTCGTGAGAATTTTTTATATTTTTATTATTTATTATTTCCATTCTACGTGACTTTACCGAAAGAACCAAGAAGATAAGTTAATTCTATGCACCCGATATTGCTAATATCAGGGGCAGCTACATCCGGCCATCCATAGAAGCCAAACTTCGCCCGTGACAGAAACTCCGGCTAATAATTATGGACTTGTTCCAGATAGCTAGCCTCAAAGTGCACCTAGCCTGGCACACGCACGGTGATGAATGACAGCGTTGTTGCTGTACGTGATGCTTGTGTGTGTGTGTTTGCAGGCCTTCATAGGTGCTCGCGAACAGCACTTGCCCAAATGCGACTTTGAAGGCTATACGGGGCTCTTTGGCTTTGCATGGTCTTGACCATGCTTGCACGCGTACATGACCACTCGGTTAAAGTGACTGAGTCTTCCTTATATGTGTGTGTGCTGGTGTGCGTGGCAGTGTGTGTGTGTCTCTATGTGTGTGTCAGTGTGTGCGTGTGTGTGTCTCTGTGTGTGTGTGCTTGTGTGCGTGTCAGTGTGTGTGTGTGTCTGTGTGTGTGTGCTTGTGTGCGTGTCAGTGTGTGTGTGTCTCTGTGTGTGTTGTGCTTGTGTGCGTGTCAGTGTGTGTGTGCTTGTGTGCGTGTCAGTGTGTGTGTGTCTCTGTGTGTGTGTGTGCTTGTGTGCGTGTCAGTGTGTGTGTGTCTCTGTGTGTGTGTGCTTGTGTGCGTGTCAGTGTGTGTGCTTGTGTGCGTATCAGTGTGTGTGTCTCTGTGTGTGTGCTTGTGTGCGTGTCAGTGTGTGTGTGTCTCTGTGTGTGTGTCAGTGTGTGCGTGTGTATGTCTCTGTGTGTGTGTGCTTTGTGTGCGTGTCAGTGTGTGTGTGTCAGTGTGTGTGTGTCTCTGTGTGCGTGTCAGTGTGTGCGTGTGTGTGTCTCTGTGTGTGTGCTTTTGTGCGTGTCTGTGTGTGAGTGCGTGTGTCTCTGCGTGTGTGTGAGGAGCGGTGGTACACTGGTTAGCGCTACGCTGCGCTACGAACCTGGCAACCCGGGTTCGATTCCCGCTCACGGCCAACATCAGTGACGATTATCTGCACCGGTCCTGGGCCTCCCCTAGGTCGACTCAGCCTCAATTGAATACCCGGTGCGGTGTGTAAACATCGCCACTGGGGAGACAAAGGCGGTCGGCGTGGTGTGGCCACCACCCCTCGTGTGCCGTGCCGGCCGTTATAGGTGCTACTCGCTAACAGCACTTGCCCCAATCAGTTGTTAAGGCTACACGGGGGATCTTTGTCCTGTCTGTGTGTGCGTGTATATTTGTGTTTCTCTTTGTTTACCGGATGTTTTTTTTTCTCTCAGATAAACAAAAGACAAAAATCCACCCCCTAAAGAGACACCCATAGACTGCTCGGAAAAGTGAAAGTCTGCGAGCGCCTATTAAGGCCAGCAAAGCACCCAACGTCCCCATCGTCGAGCCGAGGGGTACGCCCCAGGTCTGGCTCCGATTATCCCTTTGCCACTGATGTTAGCCGTGCTCGAGACTTGAAGTCAGTTGGAACAGGGTTATGAGCGCAGTGCGCTAACCGCAGCGCCACCGCTCCCCACTGTGACACCGGGATATGTATGTGTGTGTGTGTGAACTTCTTTCGCACCGTACGTAGCCAACCGCGTTAATCGGAGGTGCGGGGGAAGGACAACTCAAACTATGGTCTTGTTGAGTCTATGGGTCTCTGTGTGAGTCTATGGGTCTCTGTGTGAGTCTATGGGTCTCTGTGTGAGTCTATGGGTCTTTGTTTGAGTCTATGGGTTTCTGTGTGAGTCTATGGGTCTCTGAGTCTATGGGTCTCTGTGTGAGACTATGGGTCTTTGTTTGAGTCTATGGGTCTCTGTGTGAGACTATGGGTCTATGTGTGAGTCTATGGGTCTCTGTGTGAGTCTATGGGTCTCTGTGTGAGTCTATGGGTCTCTGTGTGAGTCTATGGGTCTTTGTTTGAGTCTATGGGTTTCTGTGTGAGTCTATGGGTCTCTGTGTGAGTCTATGGGTCTCTGTGTGAGACTATGGGTCTTTGTTTGAGTCTATGGGTCTCTGTGTGAGACTATGGGTCTCTGTGTGAGTCTATGGGTCTCTGTGTGAGTCTATGGGTCTTTGTGTGAGTCTATGGGTCTCTGTGTGAGTCTATGGGTCTCTGTGTGAGTCTATGGGTCTCTGTGTGAGACTATGGGTCTTTGTTTGAGTCTATGGGTCTCTGTGTGAGACTATGGGTCTCTGTGTGAATCTATGGGTCTCTGTGTGAGTCTATGGGTCTCTGTGTGAGTCTATGGGTCTCTGTGTGAGCCATTGGGTTTCTGTGTGAGTCTATGGGTCTCTGTGTGAGTCTATGGGTCTCTGTGTGAGTCTGTGGGTCTCTGTGTGAGTCTGTGGGTCTCTGTGTGAGTCTATGTGTCTCTGTGTGAGTCTATGGGCCTCTGTGTGAGTCTATGGGCCTCTGTGTGAGTCTATGGGCCTCTGTGTGAGTCTATGGGCCTCTGAGTCTGTGGGTCTCTGTGTAAGTCTATGGGACTCTGTGTAAGTCTATGGGACTCTGTGTGAGTCTATGGGTCTCTGTGTGAGTCTATGGGTCTCTGTGTGAGTCTATGGGCCTCTGTGTGAGTCTATGGGCCTCTGTGTGAGTCTGTGGGTCTCTGTGTGAGTCTATGGGACTCTGTGTAAGTCTATGGGACTCTGTGTGAGTCTATGGGTCTCTGTGTGAGTCTATGGGCCTCTGTGTGAGTCTATGGGCCTCTGTGTGAGTCTGTGGGTCTCTGTGTGAGTCTATGGGACTCTGTGTAAGTCTATGGGTCTCTGTGTGAGTCTATGGGTCTCTGTGTGTGTAGCGTGGTGTGGTGTGGCGTGGTGTAGTGTGGTGTGTTGTGGTGTGGTGTGGTGTGTGCCACATTCCGGCCCGGAGCAATGGTAACTGGCTCCCATGGTAAACCAGAGTTCCATTGTAAACTGGACTGCCATGGTAATCTGGCTCCCAGGGTAAACTGGCTGCCAGGGTAAACTGGACTCCCATGGTGAACTGGACTCCCAGGGTAAACTGGACTCACCACCACTACCACCACCACTACCACCACCACTACTCATCACACCACCACCACTACCATCACCACCACTACCACCACCACTACCACTACCACCACTAACCCCAATCACCACCACCACTACCCCACCACCACACCACCACCACCACTCTTAACACCACCACCACCACCNCCACCACCACTACCACCACCACACCACTGCCACCACCACCAACACTACCACTACCACCACCACCACCACTACCAGCACTACCACCACCACTACCACCACCACTACCACCACCACTACCACCACCACCACTACTAACACCACCACTACTACCACTACTACCACCACCACCACTAACCCCAATACCACCACTACCACCACCACTACCCCACCTGCACTACTACCACCACCACTACCACCACCACTACACACCACTACTACCACCACTACTACCACCATCCACTACCCCCACCACTACCACACTACCCTACCACCACCACCACCACTACTACCACCACCACTACCCCCACCACCACTTCCACCATCACCCCCACCACTACCACCACCACTACCACCACCACTACCACCACCACCACTACTAACACACCACTACTACCACTACTACCACCACCACCACTAACCCCAATACCACCACTACACCACCACTACCCCCACTACTACCACCACCACTACCACCACCACCACTACCCCACCACCCCCACACTACCACCACCACTACCACCACCACTACCACCACCACCACTACTAACACCACCACTACTACCACTACTACCACCACCACCACCACTACCAATACCACCACTACCACCACCACTACCCCACCTCCACTACCACCACCACCACTACCACACTACCCCCACCACCACTACCACCACTACACCACCACTACTACCACCACCACTACCCCACCACGACCACCACTACCCCTACCACCACCACTACTACCACCACCACTACCCCACACCACTACCCCCACCACTACCACCACCACTACTACCACCACTACTACCACCACTACNACCACCACCACTACCCCACCACCACTACCACCACTACTACTACCACCACCACTACCCCACCCCAATACCACTACTACCACCACCACTACCCCACCACCACTTCCACCATCACCCCCACCACTACCACCACCACTACTACCACCACTACTACCACCACTACTACCACCACCACTACCCCACCACTACTACCACCACTACTACCCACCACCACTAACCCCAATACCACTACTACCACCACCACTACCCCCACCACTACTACCACCACTACTACNACCACCACCACTACCCCACCACCACTACCACCACTACTACTACCACCACCACTACCCCCAC
This sequence comes from Lethenteron camtschaticum, assembly GCA_018977245.1. Lineage (NCBI taxonomy): Eukaryota > Metazoa > Chordata > Hyperoartia > Petromyzontiformes > Petromyzontidae > Lethenteron > Lethenteron camtschaticum. The sequence continues at coordinate 4,662,533 of MU249627.1, forward strand.
CACTACCCCACCACTACTACTACCACCCCACTACCCCACCACCACTACCACTACCACCACCACTACCCCACCACCACTACACACTACCACCCCACCACCACTACCACCACCACTACCACTACCACCCCACTACCCCACCACCACTACCACCTCACTATCACCACTACCACCACCACCACCCCCTTCCCTGCCTCCCCCCCCGCTGCCCCCCCCCCCCCGCTGACCCCCCCGCTGTCCCCCCCCGCTGCCCCCCGCTGTCGCCCTCCCCCCCGCTGTGGTTGGTGCTGTGGGGAGATGCAGGAGGGCTCTCGGAGGAGGAACCAGGAGAGGCATCAGCAGGAAGAGGCATCGCAACTCTCATCCGCGTCTTCTTCTCGGGAGGCGAGGGCGAGTGGAGGTCGTGAATTCTCTCAGATCTCAGGTAAGGGAAACCCCCCCCCCTCTCCCACCCACCCCATTTCCTTTCACATCATCGACATCATTAGTAAATTATCGTTTTCATCAACCACGTAATCATCATAATTTTCATCAAAACATCATCATAATTTTCATAAACCATATCAACATCATTTTCATCATCATCATTTTCATCAACCACATCAACATCATCATCGTCTTCATCAACCACATCATCATCATCATCATCGTTTTCATAAACATCATCATCATTTTCATCAACCATATCATCATCGTTTCATCAACCACATCATCATCATCGTTTTCATCATCATCATCATTTTCATCAACCACATATCATCATCATTTTCATCAACCACATAATCATCATCATTTTCCTCAACCACATCAACATCATCATCGTTTCTTCAACAAAATCATCATCATCATCAGCTGGAAATTGCCAGCCACGGTTAAATTCGCTGCTGAATAATAATTTAAAATAAATGCCTCTCACGGATTCCGTGAAAGTTAAAGTCAATCCTGCACCCCGGGCACGCGAGCTGAATTCCATCGCTCCGTCTCCATCACATCCACCCAGAGTCTTGTTGTACAAGAGCTGAATTCCATCCCTACACCTCCACCACATCCACCCAGAGTCTTGTTGTACAAGAGCTGAATTCCATCCCTCCACCTCCATCACATCCACCCAGAGTCTTGTTGTACAAGAGCTGAATTCCATCCCTTCACATCCACCACATCCACCCAGAGTCTTGTTGCACAAGAGCTGAATTCCATCGCTGCACCTCCATCACATCCACCCAGAGTCTTGTTGTACAAGAGCTGAATTCCATCCTCCACCCCATCACATCCACCCAGAGTCTTGTTGTACAAGAGCTGAATTCCATCCCTCCACCCCCATCACATCCACCCAGAGTCTTGTTGTACAAGAGCTGAATTCCATCCCTCCACCCCCATCACATCCACCCAGAGTCTTGTTGTACAAGAGCTGAATTCCATCCCTCCACCCCACCACATCCACCCAGAGTCTTGTTGTACAAGAGCTGAATTCATCCCTCCACCTCCATCACATCCACCCAGAGTCTTGTTGCACAAGAGCTGAATTCCATCCCTCCACCTCCATCACATCCACCCAGAGTCTTGTTGCACAAGAGCTGAATTCCATCCCTTCACCTCCACCACATCCACCCAGAGTCTTGTTGTACAAGAGCTGAATTCCATCTCTCCATCACATCCACCCAGAGTCTTGTTGTACAAGAGCTGAATTCCATCGCTTCACCTCCATCACATCCACCCAGAGTCTTGTTGTACAAGAGCTGAATTCCATCCCTTCACATCCACCACATCCACCCAGAGTCTTGTTGTACAAGAGCTGAATTCCATCCTCCACCTCCATCACATCCACCCAGAGTCTTGTTGCACAAGAGCTGAATTACATCCTCCACCTCCATCACATCCACCCAGAGTCTTGTTGCACAAGAGCTGAATTCCATTCCTCCACCACCATCACATCCACCCAGAGTCTTGTTGCACAAGAGCTGAATTCCATCCCTCCACCTCCATCACATCCACCAGAGTCTTGTTGTACAAGAGCTGAATTACATCGCTCCACCTCCACCACATCCACCCAGAGTCTTGTTGTACAAGAGCTGAATTACATCCTCCACCTCCACCACATCCACCCAGAGTCTTGTTGCACAAGAGCTGAATCACATCCCTCCACCCCATCACATCCACCCAGAGTCTTGTTGTACAAGAGCTGAATTACATCCCTCCACCTCCACCACATCCACCCAGAGTCTTGTGCACAAGAGCTGAATCACATCCCTCCACCCCCATCACATCCACCCAGAGTCTTGTTGTACAAGAGCTGAATTCCATCCTCCACCTCCACCACATCCACCCAGAGTCTTGTTGCACAAGAGCTGAATTCCATCCCTCCACCCCCATCACATCCACCCAGAGTCTTGTTGTACAAGAGCTGAATTCCATCCCTCCACCCCCATCACATCCACCCAGAGTCTTGTGGCACAAGAGCTGAATCACATCGCTCCACCTCCACCACATCCACCCAGAGTCTTGTTGTACAAGAGCTGAATTCCATCCCTCCACCTCCACCACATCCACCACATCCACCCAGAGTCTTGTTGTACAAGAGCTGAATTCCATTCCTCCACCTCCACCACATCCACATCCACCCAGAGTCTTGTTGTACAAGAGCTGAATTCCATCCCTCCACCTCCACCACATCCACCCAGAGTCTTGTTGCACAAGAGCTGAATTCCATCCCTCCACCTCCATCACATCCACCCAGAGTCTTGTTGTACAAGAGCTGAATTACATCGCTCCACCTCCATCACATCCACCCAGAGTCTTGTTGTACAAGAGCTGAATTCCATCCCTCCACCTCCACCACATCCACCCAGAGTCTTGTTGTACAAGAGCTGAATTACATCGCTCCACCTCCACCACATCCACCCAGAGTCTTGTTGTACAAGAGCTGAATTCCATCGCTCCACCTCCATCACATCCACCCAGAGTCTTGTTGTACAAGAGCTGAATTCCATCCTCCACCTCCATCACATCCACCCAGAGTCTTGTTGTACAAGAGCTGAATTCCATCCCTCCACCTCCACCACATCCACCCAGAGTCTTGTTGTACAAGACTGAATTCCATCCCTCCACCTCCACCACATCCACCCAGATCTTGTTGCACAGAGCTGAATCCCATCGCTCCACCTCCACCACATCCACCCAGAGTCTTGTTGTACAAGAGCTGAATTACATCCCTCCACCCCCATCACATCCACCCAGAGTCTTGTTGTACAAGAGCTGAATTCCATCCCTCCACCCCATCACATCCACCCAGAGTCTTGTTGCACAAGAGCTGAATTACATCCCTCCACCACCATCACATCCACCCAGAGTCTTGTTGTACAAGAGCTGAATTACATCCTCCACCCCCATCACATCCACCCAGAGTCTTGTTGCACAAGAGCTGAATTACATCCCTCCACCCCATCACATCCACCCAGAGTCTTGTTGCACAAGAGCTGAATTCCATCCCTCCACCCCATCACATCCACCCAGAGTCTTGTTGCACAAGAGCTGAATTACATCCCTCCACCACCATCACATCCACCCAGAGTCTTGTTGTACAAGAGCTGAATTCCATCGCTCCACCCCATCACATCCACCCAGAGTCTTGTTGTACAAGAGCTGAATTCCATCCCTCCACCCCCATCACATCCACCCAGAGTCTTGTGCACAAGAGCTGAATTACATCCCTCCACCACCATCACATCCACCCAGAGTCTTGTTGCACAAGAGCTGAATTCCATCCCTCCACCCCCATCACATCCACCCAGAGTCTTGTTGTACAAGAGCTGATTCCATCCCTCCACCTCCATCACATCCACCCAGAGTCTTGTTGTACAAGAGCTGAATTCCATCCTCCACCTCCATCACATCCACCCAGAGTCTTGTTGCACAAGAGCTGAATCCATCCCTCCATCTCCACCACATCCACCCAGAGTCTTGTTGCACAAGAGCTGAATTCCATCCTTCACCTCCACCACATCCACCAGAGTCTTGTTGCACAAGAGCTGAATTCCATCCTCCACCTCCATCACATCCACCCAGAGTCTTGTTGCACAAGAGCTGAATTACATCGCTCCACCACATCCACCCAGAGTCTTGTTGTACAAGAGCTGAATTCCATCCCTCCACCTCCACCACATCCACCCAGAGTCTTGTTGCACAAGAGCTGAATTCCATCCCTCCACCTCCACCACATCCACCCAGAGTCTTGTTGTACAAGAGCTGAATTCCATCCCTCCACCTCCACCACATCCACCCAGAGTCTTGTTGTACAAGAGCTGAATTCCATCCCTCCATCACATCCACCCAGAGTCTTGTGGCACAAGAGCTGAATTCCATCCCTCCATCACATCCACCCAGAGTCTTGTGGCACAAGAGCTGAATCCATCGCTCCAACTCCACCACATCCACCCAGAGTCTTGTGGTACAAGAGCTAAATTCCATCCCTTCACCTCCACCACATCCACCAGAGTTCTGTTGTACAAGAGCTGAAATCCTCCACCTCCATCACATCCACCAGAGTCTTGTGTACAAGAGCTGAATACATCTCTCCATCACATCCACCCAGAGTCTTGTTGTACAAGAGCTGAATCCCATCCTCCACCTCCACACATCCACCCAGAGTCTTGTTGTACAAGAGCTGAATGCCATCGCCCCACCTCCATCACATCCACCCAGAGTCTTGTTGTACAAGAGCTGAATTCCATCCTCCACCTCCATCACATCCACCCAGAGTCTTGTTGTACAAGAGCTGAATTCCATCCCTCCACCTCCATCACATCCACCCAGAGTCTTGTGGCACAAGAGCTGAATTACATCGCTCCACCTCCATCACATCCACCCAGAGTCTTGTTGTACAAGAGCTGAATCCCATCCCTCCACCTCCATCACATCCACCCAGAGTCTTGTTGTACAAGAGCTGAATTCCATCCCTCCACCTCCACCACATCCACCCAGAGTCTTGTTGTACGAGAGCTGAATCCCATCGCTTCACCTCCATCACATCCACCCAGAGTCTTGTGCACAAGAGCTGAATTCCATCCCTCCACCTCCACCACATCCACCCAGAGTCTTGTTGTACAAGAGCTGAATTCCATCCCTCCACCTCCACCACATCCACCAGAGTCTTGTTGCACAAGAGCTGAATTCCATCCCTCCACGTCCACCACATCCACCCAGAGTCTTGTTGCACAAGAGCTGAATTCCATCCCTCCACCTCCACCACATCCACCAGAGTCTTGTTGCACAAGAGCTGAATTCCATCCCTCCACCTCCACCACATCCACCCAGAGTCTTGTTGCACAAGAGCTGAATTCCATCCATCCACCCCACCACATCCACCCAGAGTCTTGTTGTACAAGAGCTGAATTCCATCCTCCACGTCCACCACATCCACCCAGAGTCTTGTTGTACAAGAGCTGAATGACATCCTCCACCTCCATCACATCCACCCAGAGTCTTGTTGTACAAGAGCTGAATGACATCCTCCATCTCCATCACATCCACCCAGAGTCTTGTGCACAAGAGCTGAATTCCATCCCTCCACCTCCATCACATCCACCCAGAGTCTTGTTGTACAAGAGCTGAATTCCATCCTCCACCTCCACCACATCCACCCAGAGTCTTGTTGTACAAGAGCTGAATTCCATCCCTCCACCTCCACCACATCCACCCAGAGTCTTGTTGTACAAGAGCTGAATTCATCCCTCCACCTCCACCACATCCACCCAGAGTCTTGTTGTACAAGAGCTGAATTCATCCCTCCACCTCCACCACATCCACCCAGAGTCTTGTTGTACAAGAGCTGAATTCCATCCCTCCACCACATCCACCCAGAGTCTTGTTGTACAAGAGCTGAATTACATCCCTCCACCTCCATTACATCCACCAGAGTCTTGTTGCACAAGAGCTGAATCCCATCGCTCCACCTCCACCACATCCACCCAGAGTTTTGTTGTACAAGAGCTGAATTCATCCTCCACTCCACCACATCCACCAGAGTCTTGTGGCACAAGAGCTGAATTACATCTTCCACTCCACACATCCACCCAGAGTCTTGTTGTACAAGAGCTGAATTCCATCCTCCACCCCATCACATCCACCCAGAGTCTTGTTGTACAAGAGCTGAATTCCATCCTCCACCTCCACCACATCCACCAGAGTCTTGTTGTACAAGAGCTGAATTCCATCCTCCACCTCCACCACATCCACCCAGAGTCTTGTTGTACAAGAGCTGAATTCCATTCCTCCACCTCCATCACATCCACCCAGAGTCTTGTTGTACAAGAGCTGAATTCCATCCCTCCACCTCCACCACATCCACCAGAGTCTTGTGGCACAAGAGCTGAATTACATCGTTCCACCTCCACACATCCACCCAGAGTCTTGTTGCACAAGAGCTGAATTACATCCTCCACTCCATCACATCCACCCAGAGTCTTGTTGCACAAGAGCTGAATTCCATCCCTCCACTCCACCACATCCACCCAGAGTCTTTTGTACAAGAGCTGAATTCCATCCCTCCACATCCACCACATCCACCAGAGTCTTGTTGTACAAGAGCTGAATTCCATCCCTCCACATCCACCACATCCACCCAGAGTCTTGTTGCACAAGAGCTGAATTACATCCTCCACCTCCACCACATCCACCAGAGTCTTGTTGTACAAGAGCTGAATTACATCCTCCACCTCACCACATCCACCCAGAGTCTTGTTCCACCTCCACACATCCACCCAGAGTCTTGTTGTACAAGAGCTGAATTCCATCCCTCCACCTCCACCACATCCACCAGAGTCTTGTTGTACAAGAGCTGAATCCCATCCCTCCACTCCACCACATCCACCCAGAGTCTTGTTGTACAAGAGCTGAATTACATCGTTCCACCTCCAACACATCCACCCAGAGTCTTGTTGTACAAGAGCTGAATTCCATCCCTCCACCTCCACCACATCCACCCAGAGTCTTGTTGTACAAGAGCTGAATACATCGCTCCATCTCCACGGTGGTTGTCTCTACGACTCNTTTCATCGACTGGATGCCACTCCATTCCCAGTCTGGTTGTCAACATCGTCCAGATTTCGATTTAAAGCTTTCGTGACTGCAGGGATTCATCTTCTTGGTTCTTTCGGAAAAAGTCACGTAGAAGGGAAATAATAAAATAATAAAATAAAACATAATAAAATAATTCTCACGACGTTTCGGCCACAACGCAAGCAGCCGTCCTCAGGTGAAAACCAGGTCTGTCGAGGCGACAGCGTCAGACGCTGTCGCCTCGACAGACCTGGTTTTATGTTTATTATTTTCTTACTTCCCTTCTACGTGACTTTACCGAAAGAACCAAGAAGATCGTCCAGATTTGTTTATCGCGGGGGCGGGGGGGGCTTTTCGTTGCGTTCACCGCCAACGCGTAAGGAACAGGAACCCGGTTAAATAACGGTTACCGGTTTTTTTGCCGTACGTAATCGAAATGTCTAGCGATTTCACATGTTTCTAATGAAGCGATGCTGCTACTGCTGCTGGTGCTACTGCTGATGTTGCTGCTGGTGTTGCTGCAGCTGATGTTGTTGCTACTGCTGCTGATGATGCTCCTGCTGCTGTTGCTGCTGCTGCTGCTGCAGCTGCTGCTGATGTTGCTGTAGCTGCTACTACTGCTGTTGCTGCTACTACTGCTGATACTGCTGCTGTTGCTGATGCTGCTGCAGCTGCTGCTGATGTTGCTGTTGCCGCTACTACTGCTGTTGCTGTTACTACTGCTGTTGCTGCTACTACTGCTGATACTGCTGCTGCTACAATGGCTGTAATCTTGTTTGCTTGTTTTGAGCAGCACCGCTGGACTTTGCGAACCGACGGCCGACGTTCGACTCCATCTCCAGGCGCAGCATTTGTTTAAACAATCGGGGGTGGGGGGGGGGGAGGTGGGGGGGGGGTCTTAAACCGATCGCCATCCCCACTGCCTCTGAGACAGCAGTTTTGCGCGTGCTGGGGTAACACGTGGCACGCGTCCACGTGTTCCCATCTCGCTGTGTGTCTCGCAATGTTCTTCCCAGCATGCATCTCTCCAGGCCTNTCTGCGCACTTTGGAGTTTTTGTTTCTTTGTCATGATCATNCGGGCGCCACGGTGGCTAGGAGATGTTGACTACCTCGCCTGGTGTACAGGAGGTCGTGGGTTCGATCCCGACCCTGACGATGGCTGCTGTATATTTGGAGTTTGCGTGCCTTTATCTCATCATCATCACGGTGGCTAGGAGATGTTAACTACCTCGCCTGGTGTACAGGAGGTCGTGGGTTCGATCCCGACCCTGACGATTGCTGTATATTTGGAGTTTGCGTGTCTTTATCTCATCATCATCACGGTGGCTAGGAGATGTTAACTACCTCGCCTGGTATGCAGGAGGTCGTGGGTTCGATCCCGACCCTGATGCCTGCTGTATATTTGGAGTTTGCGTGTCTCTCTCTCATCATCATCACGGTGGCTAGGAGATGTTGACTACCTCGCTTGGTATGCAGGAGGTCGTGGGTTTGATCCCGACCCTGACGCCTGCTGCTGTATATTTGGAGTCTGCGTGTCTCTCTCATCATCATCACGGTGGCTAGGAGATGTTGACTACCTCGCTTGGTATGCAGGAGGTCGTGGGTTCGATCGTGACCCTGACGCCCTGCTGTATTTTGTTTGCAGTGTCTCTCTCTCCACGTGGTCGCGTGGATTTTTCTCCGGGTCCTCCGTTTTTTNCCCTCCAAATGTATAAACAAGCGCTTGAGAGTTACTTCGCTGGTGAATTTCACGCACGTGATAAGCCACTTTACCTTGACTGTCACGTGTGGAGGTNGCTTTGAAAAGAAAATCGGACATCGTACTGANCAGTCTTTACCGTAGTAAAATAAAATAATAATTGATTAATTCGGACTGGGGATTCATCTCTTGGTTCTTTCGGTAAANTCACTNGAAGGGAAATAATAAAATATTATAAAACAATTCTCACGANGTTTCGGCCACAACGAGCAGCCGTCCTCAGGTGGAAACAGGTCTGTCTTTCCGACAGACCTGTTCTTCACCTGAGGACGGCTGCTGTGTTTCCGACAGACCTGTTCTTCACCTGAGGACGGCTCTTGCGTTCTGGCCGAAACGCCGTGAGAATTGTATTTTATTATGTTGGGAGGGAGAGGCAGAGAGTGTGTGGAGGAGAGTAGAGTGAGATGAGAGGGAGGTGCGTGGAGGGAGCGGAGTGAGATGAGAGCGGAGAGGTAGGAGAGTGCGTGGAGGGAGTGGAGTGAGATGAGAGGGAGAGGCAGGAGAGTGCGTGGAGGGAGTGGAGTGAGATGAGAGGGGAGAGTGCGTGGAGTGAGATGAGAGNGGAGAGGTAGGAGAGTGCGTGGAGGGGAGTGGAGTGAGATGAGATGGGGGGAGAGGTAGGAGAGTGCGTGGAGGGGAGTAGAGTGAGATGAGANGGGAGAGGTAGGAGAGTGCGGGAGGGAGTGGAGTGAGATGAGAGGGGAGATGCAGGAGAGTGCGTGGAGGGAGTAGAGTGAGATGAGGGGGAGAGGTAGGAGAGTGCGTGGAGGGAGTAGAGTGAGATGAGAGGGGAGAGCAGGAGAGTGTGTGGAGGGAGTGAGTGAGATGAGAGGGAGAGGTAGGAGAGTGCGTGGAGGGAGTGCAGTGAGATGAGAGGGAGAGGTAGGAGAGTGCGTGGAGGGGAGTGGAGTGAGGAGAGAGGTAGGAGAGTGCGTGGAGTGAGATGAGAGAGGTAGGAGAGTGCGTGGAGGGAGTGGAGTGAGATGAGAGGAGAGGTAGAGAGTGCGTGGAGGGAGGGTGTGAGATGAGAGGGAGAGGTAGGAGAGTGCGTGGAGTGAGATGAGAGGTAGGAGATTGTGTGGAGGGAGTAGAGTGAGATGAGAGGAGAGAGGTAGGAGAAAGCGTGGTGTGAGATGGGAGGGGAGAGGCAGGAGAGTGCGTGGAGGGAGTAGAGTGAGATGAGAGGAGAGTGCGTGGAGGGGAGTGAGTGAGATGAGAGGGAGAGGTAGAGAGTGCGTGAGGGGAGTGGAGTGAGATGAGAGCGGGGGCAGCAGAGTGTGTAACTCCGCGCTAATAGTGCATCATCATGCGTCTGATAAAATCACGTCTCAGTAAATAATGCTGAGGCTCCACTTCAAATCGAGCTCGTTATCCGCATTAAGCGAACGGTTTTGATGTGCCCTGCGTAGAGGGTTCGTCACATGACGATCAGCCACCGTTCCACAAGGCTCAGAGCTGGAACTCAGCCAAAGTTAAATGAAGAATCTCATTTTATGTGAAGGTGGGGAGTGGGGGGGGTAAATTCGCGTGCAAGTTGTTGGTGACCGGACCGAGACAGTTTAATCAAAACTCAGTCTATGCAAGTCTGTGGTTTTTATGTAACTCTATAGGTCTCTGTGTGAGTCTATGGGTTTTATGTAAGTCTATGGTCTCTGTGTGAGTCTATGGGTCTCTGTGTGAGTCTATGGGTCTCTGTGTGAGTCTGTGGGTTTTATGTAAGTCTATGGGTCTCTGTGTGAATCTATGGGTCTCTGTGTGAGTCTATGGTCTCTGAGTCTATGGGTCTCTGTGTGAGTCTATGGGTCTCTATGTGAGTCTATGTGTCTCTGTGTGAGTCATGGGTCTCTGTGTGAGTCTATGGGTCTCTGTGTGAGTATATGGGTCTCTGTGCGAGTCTATGGGTCTCTGTGTGAGTCTATGGGTCTCTATGTGAGTCTATTGTCTCTGTGTGAGTCTATGGGTCTCTGTGTGAGTCTATGGGTCTCTGTGTGAGTCTATGAGTCTCTGTGTGAGTCTATGTGTCTCTGTGTGAGTCTATGGGTCTCTGTGTGAGTATATGAGTCTCTGTGTGAGTCTATGGTCTCTGTGTGAGTCTATGGGTCTCTGTGTGAGTCTATGGGTCTCTGTGTGAGTCTATGTCTCTCTGTGTGAGTCTATGGGTCTCTGTGTGAGTCTATGGGCCTCTGTGTAAGTATATGGGTCTCTATGTGAGTCTATGGGTCTCTGTGTGAGTCTATGCGTCTCTGTGTGAGTCTATGGGTCTCTGTGTGAGTTTATGGGTCTTTGTGTGAGTCTATGGGCCTCTGTGTGAGTCTATGGTCTCTGTGTGAGTCTATGGGTCTCTATGTGAGTCTATGGTCTCTGTGTGAGTCTATGGGTCTCTGTGTGAGTCTATGGCCTCTGTGTGAGTCTATGGGTCTCTGTGTGAGTCTATGGGTCTCTGTGTGAGTCAATGGTCTCTGTGTGAGTCTATGGTCTCTGTGTGAGTCTATGGGTCTCTGTGTGAGTCTATGTGTCTCTGTGTGAGTCTATGGGTCTCTGTGTGAGTCTATGTGTCTCTGTCTGAGTCTATGGTCTCTGTGTGAGTCTATGGTCTCTGTGTGAGTCTATGTGTCTCTGTGTGAGTCTATGGGTCTCTGTGTGAGTCTTCGGGTCTCTGTGTGAGTCTATGGGTCTCTGTGTGAGTCTATGTGTCTCTGTGTGAGTCTATGGGTCTCTGTGTGAGTCTATGGGTCTCTGTGTGGTCTCTGTGTGAGTCTATGGTCTCTGTGTGAGTCTATGGGTCTATGTGAGTATATGGGTCTCTGTGTGAGTCTATGGGTCTCTGTGTGAGTCTATGGGTCTCTGTGTGAGTCTATGTCTCTCTGTGTGAGTCTATGGGTCTCTGTGTGAGTCTATGGGCTCTGTGTAAGTCTATGGGTCTCTATGTGAGTCTATGGGTCTCTGTGTGAGTCTATGGTCTCTGTGTGAGTCTATGGTCTCTGTGTGAGTTATGGGTCTTTGTGTGAGTCTATGGGCCTCTGTGTAAGTCTATGGGTCTCTATGTGAGTCTATGGGTCTCTGTGTGAGTCTATGGTCTCTGTGTGAGTCTATGGCCTCTGTGTGAGTCTATGGTCTCTGTGTGAGTCTATGGGTCTCTGTGTGAGTCTATGGGTCTCTGTCTGAGTCTATGGGCCTCTGTGTGAGTCTATGTGTCTCTGTGCGAGTCTATGGTTCTCTGTGTGAGTCTATGGGTCTCTGTGTGAGTCTATGGTTCTCTGTGTGTCTATGGGTCTCTGTGTGAGTCTATGTGTCTCTGTGTGAGTTTATGGGTCTCTGTGTGAGTCTATGGGTCTCTGTGTGGGTCTACGGGTCTCTGTGTTAAGACAATAATTGCCTTTTGACGTGCGCGCAACGTAGGTTACCTGCCACGCACGGAATTCGAATCACTCGTCATTTGCCGTCGTGCATGTTTGTGCGTTGAACTTCTTTCGCACCGTACGTAGCTAATCAACACGGTGTGCCCTGTCTGTCGCCAGCCTCGGGAATTGCCAATCAACTCCCACGGAGACTTCAAGCGACACATCCAGTGGCACCAACTAATTCTTCACCAGCAGCAGCAGCGGCTACAGCAGCAGCAGCAACTACAGCAGCAGCAGCTGCAGCAGCAGCAGCAGCTCCAGCAGTAGCAGCAGCTACAGCAGCAGCAGCAACTACATCAGCATCAGCAGCAGCAACTACATCAGCATCAGCAGCAGCAACTACATCAGCAGCAGCAGCAGCAACTACAGCAGCATCAGCAGNTACATCAGCAGCAGCAACTACAGCATCAGCAGCTACATCATAGCTACAGCATCAGCTACATCAGCAGCAGCAGCAGCTACATCATCAGCTACAGCAACAGCAGCTACAGCAGCAGCTACATCAGCAGCAGCAGCAGCAACAGCAGCAGCTACTCCAGCAGCTACATCAGCAGCAGCAGCAGTTACATCAGCAGCAGCTACAGCACCATGCCGGGCCCAATGCGGTCACAGCCACCGGCCAAGGTGGCCCCAGGTCGTGTCACGGCCACTCCGACCGTCACCAAGTCGGCGGCGGCTGCTGCCCAGCGGCTGCTGTGACCCCCCTGCCAAGGCGGCGTCGGTGGACGTGGAGGCTGAGCAGTACCTGTTCGTGGACAAGGGGCCGTCAACAACCCGCGGCGCAGGCCGACTGGAGCGCAAAGCGGCTTGTGTGGGTGCCTCCGAGAAGCATGGGTTCGAGGCGGCCAGCATCAAAGGTGCTGGAGGAGGGTGGGGTGGGGTGGGTGGGGTGGGTGGGTGGGTGGGGTAGGGTGGGTGATGTGAGGTGTGGGTGGTGGTGGGTGGGTTGGTGGGGTGAGTGGGTGGGTGGGTAGGGTGGGGTAGGGTGGGTAGGTGGGGTGAGTGGGGTGGGTAGGTGGGTGGGTGAGGTGAGTGGGGTAGGTGGGGTGGAATGGGTGAGTGNGGTGGATGGGTGAGTGGGTGGGTGGAGTGGTGGGTGGGTGGGTAGGTGGGTTGAGTGGGTGATGTGGGTGGGTGAGTGGGTGGGTGGGTGGGTGGGGTGGGTGGGTTGGTGGGGTGAGTGGGGTTGGTGGGGTGGATGGGGTGAGTGGGTAGATGGGGTGGGTGGGGTGAGTGGAGTGAGTGGGGTGGATGGGGTAGGTGGGGTGAGTGGGATGAGTGGGGTGGATGGGGTGAGTGGGGTTGGTGGGGTGGATGGGGTGAGTAGGGTTGGTGGGGTGGATGGGTGAGTGGGGTTTGGTGGATGGGGTGGGTGNTGGTGAGTGGGGTGAGTGGGTGGGTAGGGTGGGTGGGTGAGTGGGTGGGTNGGGTGAGTGGGGTGGGTGGGTGGGTGGGGTGAGTGGGTGGGTGGGGTGGGTGGGTGGTGGGGTTGGTGGATGGTGGGGTGGATGGGGTGGGTGGGTGAGTGGGTAGGGTGGGTGGGTGGGGTGAGTGGGTAGGGTGAGTGGGTAGGGTCGGTGATGAGCCACTCCGTAGACCTGTCATTTAATGATGGTCAGATATAATATAGGGGTTTTTCCCCNTTTTTCAAGCAACAAAACTGAAACCTTTAACCAGGAATCATGTCTGCATTAACCACAATACTTGCGGTCAAAATGCAAACAAAAACACGCTCTGATAATATATGCATTGTCCTTGAAGCTGATTGGTCCACACCAGAGACAGCTTTCTTTGAGCCTCGTCTTGAGACGAGACATGAATCCTCGTAAAAAAGGTTTCAGTTTTGTTGCCAGTAACTTGAATCCTTGTAAAAAAAAAGGGGAAAACCCTATTATTAGATCTGACCATCATTAAATGACAGGTCTACGAAGTAGTTCATACATTTAGCAACGCCCACTGATGTCATTTAGATGACTTCGCTTGCTAGAACATTTCACGGGATAAGCACTTTGTTGAGCGATGATTTGTGGCCAGGTCGCTTCTGAAAAGTAAATTAATACCGACTCTTTGGTTCTTAATTTTTTTACCTACGTGACTTTACCGAAAAAACCTAAGAATATGAATAAGAAAACCCTATTATAATATTTGGTACTAGCAAAGGAGGTCTAATGATGAAGATGGTCAGATCGCTTCNTTAAAAAAAAAGACCTACAGAGCTAAGTTTGGGGCCTTAACTGATTTTTTAAAATGCNAAAAAAAAAAGTTTCGTTTGAAAAAAAAATTTCCAGTAAAAAAAAATTAACCCGTAAAAACAAAGTTTTCACTATAAATCCTTTATATGCGTGGCATCGGGGCGGCTAGANTCTCTCGTCCTCTGGCTTGAGATGGCTGCCACCTATGGGTCAGATGATTGTGTGCCAGCATTAACCAATTGGTAAATAAATATTTNATTNTTTTTCCTAAACAGTGTAAAAATTTGGAAAAATTTCACGAAAATGCATTGTCACGCACAACAAGTCTGTGTGCAAAATGTCAGCTCGATTGGATCACGGGAAGTGGGTTAAAAAACGACCGAAAGATTTGCACTGTCCTAAGCAAGCAAGCAAGCGAACTTAATATAAAGGATTTAATAAGTATAACCCGTACAAAGTTTTTCACTATAAATCATTTATATGCGTGGCGGCTAGAGTCCTCTCGTCCTCTGGCTTGAGATGGCTGCCACCTATGGGTCAGATGATTGTCTGCCAGTATTAAGCAATTGGTAATTAAATATTTAATTTGTTTTCCCTAAACAGTGTAAAATTTTGGAAAAAAATTTCACGAAATTAATTGTCACGCACAACGAGTCTGTGTGCAAAATGTCAGCTCGATTGGATCACGAAAGTGGGTTAAAAAACGACCGAAAGATTTGCACGGTCCTAAGCAAGCAAGCAAGCGAACTTAACATAAAGGATTTAAAAAAACCAGCCCTCGATCCGGAATCCCGTGCCGAGTTCCATTCCTCGTGTTTGCCCCCCGCAGAGGAAAAGGGCGATGAGGTGCTGGTGGAGCTGGTGGAGAGCAGCAAAAAGATCACTGTGAGCCAGGAGACGTCCAGAAGATGAACCCGCCCAAGTTCTCCAAGGTGGAGGACATGGCGGAACTCACGTGCCTCAACGAGGCGTCGGTGCTGCACAACCTCAAGGACCGCTACTACTCGGGGCTCATCTACGTGAGTGCAGGCCTCGGACGGCGGCTCTGTGGTGGTGGTGTGTGTTGTTGTAGTGGAGATTGTGGTGGTGGAGGTGGTGATGGTTGAGTTTGTGGTGGGGAGTTTGTGGCGGTGATGGTGGTTGTTGTAGTGGAGATTGTGGTGGTGGTGGTTGATGTGGAGATTGTGGTGGCGGTGGTGTGGTGATGTTGAGTTTGTGGCGGTGGTACTCGGGGCAGTTTGTGGCAGTGGAGGTGGCGGTGGTGGTGGCGGTGGTGGTGGTGGTGGCGGTGGTGATGGTTGAGTTTGTGGTGGGGCAGTTTGTGGTGGTGGAGGTGGCGACGGTGGTGGTGGTGGTTGTAGTGGAGATTGTGGTGGTGGTTGTTGTTGTGGAGATGTGGTGGTGGTGTGTGGAGTGGTGTTGAGTTTGTGGCGTGTGGGCAGTTTGTGGTGGTGGTTGTTGTGGTGTGAGTTTGTGGTGGGGCAGTTTGTGGTGGTGGTGTAGTGGATATTGTATGGTATGGCAGTGTTGTTGTAGTGGAGTTTGTGGCGGTGGTTGAGTTTGTGGTGGTTGTGGTGATGATGTTGATGGTAGAAGTGGTTGTGTAGGTAGAGATGGTGGTGGTAGAGGAGGTGGTGTTGGTGGTAAGGAGGTGGTGTTGGTGGAGGTAAAGGAGGTGTTGGTGGCTCAGAGTGTTAACGCCTCGCCTGGTGTCAGGGGTCGTGGGTTCGATCCGACCTGACGCCTGCTGTATATTTGTAGTTTGCGTGTCTCTCTCTCATCATCATCACGGTGGCTAGGAGATGTTGACTACCTCGCTGGTGTACAGGAGGCGTGGGTTAATCCGACCCTGACGCNTGCTGCTGTATATTCGAGTTTGCGTCTCTCTCTCTCCCGTGGTCGCGTGGATTTTTCTCCGGGTCCTCCGGGTTTCCCCTCCCACATTTGGAATCAACGTCGCGAGTTGGGAGTTGTTTGGCTGCTGTAATTTATCCTCATGGCGGTACCCCGGGGTGCCAAATAATACAAAACTGGCCGAGGCAATTAAATATTTTATTTCTGGGGCACAATTTTATTTCCCAAGGGTGTACATCACTCCGCGACTGGGTACCACTCAATCCGAAATCGGTGCCATTCTCCGCGATATCGAAACGCAGCGAGGACGATTGCACCGAAATCCCTGAACGCTCGCGGTACGTAGCGTAGCGGTGCATCGTAGTGTACAGCTCATCTTCTTGGTTCCTTCGGTAAAGTCACGTAGAAGGGAAGTAATAAAATAATAAAAATAAAACATAATAAATTAATTCTCACGACGTTTCGGCCACAACGCAAGCAGCCGTCCTCAGGTGAAGAACAGGTCTGTCGGGGAGACAGCGTCTGAAACGTCGTGAGAATTATTTTATTATGTTTATTTTTATTATTTTATTACTTCCTTCTACGTGACGACTTTACCGAAAGAACCAAGAAGATGAATCCTTGCAGTCACGAAAGAAGCTTTAAATCGAAAGTGTACAGCTCGTCGAGATGATAAATATATTTCATTGACAGCCATATAGTATTTTTAACGTATAATAAATTAAATGTGTCTTACTTTAATGCGACTTCTGGTCACGGGACCCGTGACCCGAGAAATTTTATCTTCAAAAACTAATTCTGTTTACTTTAAAATGACACACTATTATTAAGCAATATCACAAGTATTTAAAATCAGTTCCAAACTTATTTTTTTATTANTTTTTTCAACTCAAAATTGTCTGGGAGCCATATGCCGTCACCGGAAGAGCCATATATGGCTCGCGAGCCATAGGTTCCCGACCGCTGTGTTAAACACGGGTAAGACCAGCACCACGTGACCTCCCCGCAAGCCCGTGTCCCGAACACGCAGAGCAATACCCGACACACGAACTCAGGGCCATAATAGGCGAGATTTGTTGACAGAACCCCTCGTACAGCTAACGGAGGGGAGATAATGTGGGGTGGGAGGGTTGGAGGGGAAAGAGCGGTGGTGCAGTGGTTAGCGCACTAACGCTCTGAACCCACGAGATAACCCCACAACCTGTCAACCCTTATCAGTGCCCTACCTTGTTAGAGACCAATTCAGACATCATTGGTCACTCCGTGGCCCATCTAAATGTCAACGTTGAATTTCGATTTGAAGCTTCGTTCGTGACTGCAGGGATTCATCTTTTTGGTTCTTTCGGTAAAGTCACGTAGAAGGGAAATAATAAAATAATAAAAATAAAACATTATAAATAAATTTCAATTTAAAGCTTTCGTGACTGCAGGGTTTCATCTTCTTGGTTCTTTCGGTAAAGTCACGTAGAAGGGAAGTAATAAAATAATAAAAATGTTGTTTTTTTATTTCCCTTCTACGTGACTTTACCGAATAATAAAAATGTTTTATTTTTATTATTTTATTATTTCCCTTCTACGTGACTTTACCGAAGAACCAAGAAGATAAATCTCAACGTTCATCCTACAAAGTCCATCACAAGGGAGAAACACAAACAAATAGACAATATTTTTTTTTTGCTCGTACTGAAACGGCTGTATGCCATATGGACCTCAAAACTCAAATTTCCCTCTACNAGAATACGGGGTAAACCGTATGGGTTGACAGGTATGGTGTAGTAGTGTATAGTGTATAGTAGTGTAATGTATATAGTAGTGTATAGTGTAGTGTATANTATTGTAGTGTATAGTGTAGTGTATAGTAGTGTAGTGTATAGTAGTGTAGTGTATAGTGTAGTGTATAGTGTAGTGTATAGTATAGTGTATAGTAGTGTANATAGTGTAGTGTATAGTAGTGCAGTGTAGTGTATAGTAGTGTAGTGTATAGTAGTGTAGTGTATAGTGTAGTGTATAGTGTAGTGTATANTGTAGTGTTTATAGTGTTTAGTAGTGTAGTGTTTAGTAGTGTAGTGTAGTGTAGTATATAGTAGTGTAGTGTATAGTGTAGTGTATAGTGTAGTGTATAGTGTAGTGTATATAGTGTAGTGTATAGTATATAGTAGTGTAGTGTATAGTGTAGTGTATAGTATAGTGTATAGTGTAGTGTATAGTAGTTTAGTGTATAGTGTAGTGTATAGTGTAGTGTATAGTGTAGTATATAGTGTGTAGTGTATAGTAGTGTAGTGTATAGTGTAGTGTATAGTAGTATAGTGTATAGTGTAGTTTATAGTGTAGTGTATAGTGTAGTATATAGTGTAGTGTATAGTAGTGTAGTGTAAATAGTGTATGGTAGTGTAGTGTATAGTGTAGTGTATAGTAGTGTAGTGTATAGTGTATAGTAGTGTAATGTATAGTGTAGTGTATCGTGTAGTGTATAGTAGTGTATAGTGTAGTGTANGGTAGTGTAGTGTATAGTGTAGTGTATTGTAGTGTATAGTGTATAGTGTAGTGTATAGTAGTGTATAGTGTAGTATATAGTAGTGTAGTGTAGTGTATAGTGTGCAGTGTATAGTGTAGTGTATAGTGTAGTGTATAGTGTAGTGTATAGTGTAGTGTTTAGTAGTGTAGTGTAGTAGTGTAGTGTTTAGTAGTGTAGTGTATAGTGTAGTGTATAGTGTAGTGTAGTAGTAGTGTAGTGTATAGTAGTATAGTGTATAGTGTACTATATAGTATAGTGTATAGTAGTGTAGTATATAGTGTAGTGTATAGTAGTGTAGTGTATAGTAGTGTAGTGTATAGTGTAGTGTATAGTGTAGTGTATAGTAGTGTAGTATATAGTGTATAGTGTAGTGTATAGTGTAGTGTATAGTGTAGTGTATAGTAGTGTAGTGTATAGTGTAGTGTATAGTAGTGTAGTGTAGTGTATAGTGTAGTGTATAGTGTAGTGTATAGTGTAGTGTATAGTAGTGTAGTGTATAGTGTAGTGTATAGTGTAGTATATAGTAGTATAGTGTATAGTAGTGTAGTGTATAGTGTAGTATATAGTGTAGTGTATAACAAACCTGTAATCCCCTATCAATGCCCTTACCTTATTCCAGACCGAGTCAGACCTTGTTGGTAACCCCGTGTCCCTAAAAAATCTCAAAGTTCATTCCACAAAGTCCATCACAGACAGCACACCCAATGTCCCCGTACACGATTATCAGAGCCGATGTCTGGTCACCCCTGGGTCGACTCAGCCTCAAAATTAGCACTTCATGTGCGGTGCGTATTAAACATCAGCACGGGGGGGGAGGGGGGGGGCTTCTTCATGGGTGCTTGCTAACGGCACTTGCCCAACATTCTATTGAGGCTACACGGGGATCTTTGTTTTATCCTCGTGTGTGTGTGTGTGTCTGGTCGACTCAGCCACAAATGAGTACCTGGTGCGTGTGTAGTAAACATCGCCACTGGGGAGACAAAGGCGGCGGGCGTGGTGCTGGCCACCGACCCCTCGTGTGCTTTCATATGTGCTCGCTAACAGCACTTGCCCCGACAGTCTGTTAAGGCTACACGGGGATCTTTGTCTTTGTTGCTTGGAATAACAGTAGGGAGACACCTTGTGTGTCTTTGTGAAACATCTGGTGGCAAGTTGCCCCGCTAGCGAGCAGCGCACAACAACAACAACAATGACAACAACAACAATGACAACAACAACAACAAGCAGCCGCCACTCGCCGCTGAGTGGCGGTTCACGTCACAACGGCGCTCGTGCCAGGCTAGGTGCACGTTGAGGCCACGTGAAGCGTCGAACGCCCGCTGGCAGGAGAGGTCACGGGGCAGACCCCGCAGGTGCCACGGGTCGAATGACTGAGACGAGTGGCCGATGCACCTCCCGTGCCCCCTACTGTGCCAACTCGCCGTGCTTTATCCACCCGGCGCTCGATGTTGTGAGCGTCGCTCCTCCGCCCTCCGCCCTCCGTCGTTGGCTGACGGTTCCACCTGAAGACGGACTTGATACAGCTGTCGTGGCTGTGACGGTTCCACCTGAAGACGGAAGCTTGTGTTGCCTCCGAAACGTCGTGATTTTTATTTATTTTTATTTTACTTTTATTAATTTAANTTTTTTTACCTACGTGACTTTACCGAAAAAACCGAAGAATATGAATGTGCGGACTTCCCTCCAACTGACCCAGCAGCAGCAGCGTCCTTCACGAGCCTCCTCCTACACAGGTGAGAGGGGGGCGATCTTGACACCGCTGGTACCGCTGATCGGCAAGTCCGCTCAACGCAGGCGCGGCTTGGGAACCCGGCGGACGGATTTTCGCACAAATGGGGCAATTTGCTAATCGGCACGAAAAAAGAGAGAGAAAAAAAACACGTGACAAGAAAAGGGGGTTTGTAAAGAAATAGAATAATAACGATCGTCATCACCATCACCGCCACGGAGCTAATGAAATAACGCAACCGGGTCCTCTGGGGTGAGAGAAGAGAAACAGGGCAGGTGAGGGGGGGGTGGGGGTGGGGGTCGGGTTGAAACATCGGACCCCCCCCCCCCCCTCCAAAAAAATAATTTGTTAAATAATAACGATGTCAAAAACTACACACGTGCAAGTCCACCGGGTCGTGAACTCGGAGAAATACCGCAAAAGTCGAATGCGTGTGGATGTGCGGTTGTGTGTGTAGGGGTGGGGAGCGGTGGTGCAGCGGTTAGCGCGCTGCGCTATGAACTGGCGACCCGGGTTCGATTCCCGCTCACGGCCAACACCAGTGACTTATCTGAACCGGTCCTGGGCCCTCCCTAGGTCGACTCAGCCTCAAATGAGTACCCTGGTACGGTGTGTAAACATCGCCACTGGGAGACAAGGCGGTCGGGCGTTATGCTGGCCACCACCCCTTGTGTGCCGTGCCGGCCTTCATAGGTGCTCGCTAACAGCACAGCACTTGCCCCACAGTCTGTTAAGGCTACACGGGGATCTTTATCTTTTGTGTGTGTGTGTGCGTGTGTGTGTGCGCGTGTGTGTGTGTTGGCCACCCACCCCCTCGTGTACCGTCCGGCCTTCATAGGTGCTCGCTAACCGCACTTGCCCCTACAGTCTGTTAAGGCTACACGGGGATCTTTATCTTTGTAGGGGGGAGCGGGGGTGGTGGTGGTGGAGGAGGGTTGGGGGTGCTCGAAGGAGCTGAAGCGGTGAGAGAGAGACAGAGAATCTCCCTACAAGGACACAGAGCAGCACGGTCCGATTTTTTTTTTCTTGAGCGGGGGGTTTCTAATCTCACTGACGTCAAATTTGGTCCGGAGTTTTTAAAAAATAACACAAAATAACGTTCTGCCTCCTCCTCCTCCTCTACTTCCTCCCGTTCCCCTCCCTCTGCACCCCCTCCCCTAGTCATCCCCCTTCCAAAAGACACAAACTCCCGTAGAGTGTTGCTTCCGAAACGTCGTGAATTTTTTAATTCGTGTTATTTTACTTTTATGAATTTAAATGTTTTACCTCTACGTGACTTTACCGAAAAAACCTAAGAGTATGAATCCTTGCAGTCACGAAAGCTTCAAATCTAGAACCCCGTAGAGTCTGTCACAGACTGCAAGCGCTGTTAGCGGGTAGTTAACCGATGAAGGCCGGCAACCACGCACCGCACCCAGCGAGGCTGAGTCGACCTAGGGAGGCCCAGGACCGGTTCAGATAATTCTCGTCGTTGGCGTTGGTGGCCGTGAGCGGGAATCGAACTCGGGTGGCCGGGGTTCGTAGCGTGGCGTAGCGCTAACCACTGCACCCCAGTCCTGCATTTAAANCCCAGTCCTGCATTTAAACCCAATCCTGCATTTAAACCCAGTCCTGAATTTAAACCCAGTCCTGCATTTAAACCCAGTCCTNAATTTAAACCCCTCCTGCATTTAAACCCAGTCCTGCATTTAAACCCCAGTCCTGCATTTAAACCCAGTCCTGAATTTAAACCGTCCCCTTCCCCAGTCCTGCATTTAAACCCAGTCCTGCATTTAAACCCCAATCCTACATTTAAACCCCAATCCTGCAGTCCTGAATTTAAACCCCAGTCCTGCATTTAAACCCAGTCCTGTATTTAAACCCAGTCCTGCATTTAAANCCCAGCCCTGTATTTAAACCCAGTCCTGCATTTAAACCCAGCCCTGTATTTAAACCCCAGTCCTGAATTTAAACCCAGTCCTGAATTTAAACCCCAGTCCTGTATTTAAACCCCAGTCCTGCATTTAAACCCAGTCCTGA
This sequence comes from Lethenteron camtschaticum, assembly GCA_018977245.1. Taxonomy (NCBI): domain Eukaryota; kingdom Metazoa; phylum Chordata; class Hyperoartia; order Petromyzontiformes; family Petromyzontidae; genus Lethenteron; species Lethenteron camtschaticum. The sequence continues at coordinate 4,685,053 of MU249627.1, forward strand.
ATTTAAACCCAATCCTGGATTTAAACCCCAGCCCTGTATTAAACCCCAGTCCTGAATTTAAACCCAGTCCTGGATTTAAACCCAGCCCTGTATTTAAGCCCCAGTCCTGCATTTAAACCCAGTCCTGAATTTAAACCCCAATCCTGGATTAAACCCCAGTCCTGGATTTAAACCCAGTCCTGCATTTAAAACCCCAGTCCTGAATTTAAACCCCAGTCCTGCATTTAAACCCCTGCCTGAATTTAAACCCAGTCCGCATTTAAANCCCAATCCTGCATTTAAACCCGAGCCTCCATTTAAACCCAGTCCTGAATTTAAACCCAGCCCTGCATTTAAACCCCAGTCCTGAATTTAAACCCAGTCCTGCATTTAAACNCCAATCCTGAATTTAAACCCCAGCCCTGCATTTAAACCCTGCCTGAATTTAAACCCAGTCCTGAATTTAAACCCAGTCCTGNATTTAAACCCAGTCCTGAATTTAAACCCCAGTCCTGAATTTAAACCCAGCCCTGCATTTAAACCCAGTTCTGCATTTAAACCCAGTCCTGAATTTAAACCCCAGTCCTGCATTTAAACCCAGTCCTGCATTTAAACCCAGTCCTGAATTTAAACCCAGTCCTGCATTTAAACCCAGCCTGAATTTAAACCCAATCCTGAATTTAAACCCCAATCCTGAATTTAAATGTTCCCCAGTCCGCATTTAAACCCAATCCTGCATTTAAANCCGAGCCTCCATTTAAACCCAGTCCTGCATTTAAACCCCAGTTCTTAATTTAAANCCCAGTCCTGCATTTAAACCCAGTCCTGCATTTAACCCAGTCCTGCATTTAAACCCCAGCCCTGAATTTAAACCCGGTCCTGCATTTAAACCCCGGCCCTCCGTGTACACCGCTGGTAGGGATACTTTGTTGCGTGCACAGCAGAGGTTGGAACGTCCCCACCCTCTGTGCCAAATGAGAGGAATGTTCTCAGGCTGTCGCGTTTACTTCAACCCATTAAGTGCAGAACAAAATGTAACGTGACCGGAGTTAACTCGCGTGGCCACTGGTGACCGCGCTGAGACCATGAACTCACGTTGACTAACCGTTTAATCACATCGAGACACACAGACTCACATAGAGACCCATAGGCTTACATAGAGACCCATAGACTCACACAGAGACCATAATAGACTTACATAGAGACCCATAGACTCACACAGAGACCCATAGACTCACACAGAGACCTTATATAGACCCATAGACTCACATAGAGACCCATAGACTCGCATAGCGACCCATAGACTCACACAGAGACACATAGACTTATATAGAGACCCATAGACTCACGTAGAGACGCATAGACTCACATAGAGACCCATAGACTCACATAGAGACCCTTACATAGAGACCCATAGACTCGCATAGAGACCCATAGACTCACACAGAGACACATAGACTTATATTGAGACCCATAGACTTATATAGAGACCCATAGACTCACATAGAGGCCAATAAAATCACATAGAGACCATAGACTCACATAGAGACCATACACTCACATAGAGGCCAATAAAATCACATATAGATACACAGACTCACACAGAGACCCCGTATACTTGGATAGAGACCCATAGACTTCCATAGATACACACATACTCACATAGAGACGCATACACTCACCTAGACTAATAAACTCACATAGAGACAATAGACTCACATACAGATGCCATAGACTTAAAGACTCATATACTTAGATAGAGACCCACAGACTCACATAGACACCCCGTGAACTTAGATAGAAACCTATAGACTTAGATAGAGACCTACAGACTCACATAGAGACTCAGACTAAGATAGAGACCCATAGACTCACATAGAGACCTATGTAACACATATATGCCATAGAATCACATAGAGACCCACAGACTCACATAGAGACTCAGACTAAGATTGAGACCCATAGACTCACATAGAGACCTATGTAATCACATAGATGCCATACATTCACATAGAGACTCATAGACTCACATAGAGACCCATAGGCTCACAAAGAGACCCACGGACTCACATCGTGACCCGTAGACTTAGAGACCTGCATAGACTCTGAGTTGTGATTCGCCGGGTGCTCTAGCGTAGTGATATTGATGGTCTCACGAAATGCAGTCCCATACTATTTTGGTTTTCTATTTAACTTGGTTAAATTCCAGCTCTGACAACTAAAAACGCGAGTGTATGACTCACGTGTACTGAACGTCCCTTTGACGCGGAACAGCGGGCGAGGAAAGTGCAGTTTCAGAGTTCGAATGAATCTTGATTTGAAGCTTTCGTGACTGCGGGAATCCATACTCTTTGGTTCTTTCGGTAAAGTCACGTGGGTAGAGAAAATAAAAAAAAGTTCGATGGAGATAAATTTGTGTCTTCCCCCCCCCATCTCTCTCGCTCTCGACGGGATCTCTCAGATGTAGCTCTCTTCGCGATGTCTACTTCCACGGGACGTTTCTCTAAATCAGCAGACGGAGGGAGGGAGGTCTTGCGGACCTCTGTGCGAGAGTTTCCCGGACGAATACATTTTTATTATAATAATTGTTTTTTTTGCCCTTCTATCTGGCAACAAAACTGACACCTTTTTACGAGGAGTCATGTTTGCATAGACCGCAATACCTGCAGCCATAATACAAACAAAAGAACATAACTCTGATAATGTATGCACTGTCCTTGAAGTTGATTGGTCCACACCCGAGACAGCTTTCCTTAGAGCCTAGTCTCACTTGGGTTGGACCAGATGACGCCAACCCATGTGAGACTAGGCTCTAAGGAAAGCTGTCTCGGGTGTGGACCAATCAACTTCAAGGACAGTGCATACATTATCAGAGTTATGTTCTTTTGTTTGTATTATGGCTGCAGGTATTGCGGTCTATGCAAACATGACTTCTCGTAAAAAGGTGTCAGTTTTGTTGCCAGATAGAAGGGTACAAAAAACAATTATCATATTTTTACTGGCAAATGAGGTTCCCATGGTGTACATTTGTATTTTTTGTTTTGGGGGGGGGTAGGTCATGACGACGTGACAACCGATAGGGGAGCAATCGTGGCGATAAGATAAAAAAAACTTGGGAGATCGAGGAGGAGGTGGAGGAGGGAATGTACATTTATCAGCACGAGTCCTGAACTCGTTGTTGCTGCTCTGCGATGGGAAAAGAAAGAAACAGCTGTTGGTATTTTTGTGACGATAATACAAATCATGCCAATGCGTGTACTGTGTAGGTACGCGTGTTGAACTTCTTTTTAGCATCGGAGGTGCGGGGGAAGGACGTCAAACTAAACACAAGAAAAAGCAGTTGTAAAGAAATGAGTTTGTCCATCTAGATGATGATGATTTAAAAGTGGCAGAGCTCCAGTTGGCTTCCTAACATCGGAAGGGCAGAACGTTCCAGACGGCCGTGGAAGCGCGTCTTAAAGCGCCGCGCGACGATGATGATGATGATACGGTGACCTCCACCGTCTTTGTCCGAGAAATTCCAAGAGACCCGACCTTGTATATATGGCTCCTCCACCCTCAACCAGTATATATACAAGGACTGTATTCTTGGAATTTCTCATTTACTTGATACAGCAATCGTGCTGTGATGGTTCCACCTGAAGACGGAAGCTTGTGTTGCCTCCGAAACGTCGTGATTTTTATTTCATTTTTATTTTACTTTTATTAATTTAAACTTTTTTTACCTACATGGTGACTTTACAGAAAAAACCTAAGAATATGAATCCTTGCAGTCACGAAAGCTTCAAATCTAGAAATAGATTATTATTATTATAACTTACGATTCTATTAAGTGTACAACTCACAAAACCAAACCATCACTCTGCCTTCGTGACTGCAAGGATTCATATTCTTAGGGGTTTTTTTCGGTAAAGTCACGTATAGGTAAAACATTAAAATTAATAAAAGTAAAATAAAATAAAAATCACGACGTTTCGGAGGCAACACAAGCTTCCGTCTTCAGGTGGAACCGTCACAGCCACGACAGCTGTATCATTTACTTGTATCATTTACTTGTATCATTTACTTGATGCAGCTGTCGTGGCTGTGACGGTTCCACCTGAAGACGGAAGCTTGTGTTGCCTACGAAACGTCGTGATTTTATTTTATTTTACTTTCATTAATTTTAATGTTTTACCTACGTGACTTTACCGAAAAAAACCTAAGAACATCACTCTGCCCCCCCTCCCCCACCACCGCACCCTCCCTCCCTTCCACCCACGGCCTCAACGCCAAATATTTACCAAAAGGGCTTCAGAATGGAGCGCGGAGTTTTAAATGCCACAATCTGATGATGGGTCACGCGCCCGAATTGGTCACCAGCTCGCCACCGCGTAAACACCTTGTCGGAATATTTATTTGGATAACTTCAGGAGGAATCCGATGAGCTATGAAGCNTTTTTTTTCTTTTCACAAATGTTCGCCCAGTAAGGGCAACGGGGGAAGGGGTGATAGCGGTACAGCGTCTTCCTGGTTCTTTCGGTAAAGTCACTTAAAGGGAAGTAATAAAATAATAAAATAAAACTATAAAATAATTTTTCTTGGTTCTTTCGGTAAAGTCACGTAGAAGGGAAGTAATAAAATAATAAAAATAAAACAATAAAATAATTCTTCTGGTTCTTTCGGTAAAGTCACTTAAAGGGAAGTAATAAAATAATAAAAATAAAACAATAAAATAATTCTTGGTTCTTTCGGTAAAGTCACGTAGAAGGGAAGTAATACAATAATAAAAATAAAACAATAAAATAATTCTTGGTTCTTTCGGAAAGCACTTAAAGGGAAGTAATAAATAATAAAAATAAAACAATAAAATAATCTTCTTGTTCTTTCGGTCACAAGGGAAGTAAAAATATACAATAAAATAATTCTACTTGGTTCTTTCGGTAAAGTCAAGAGAANGAAAATAATAAAATAATAAACATTAAACATTATTATTTTTCTACGTGACTTTACCGAAAGAACCAAGAAGATGAATCCTGCAGTCACGAAAGCTTTAAATCGAAATAAAATAATTCTCACGACGTTTCGGCCACAACGCAAGCAGCCGTCTTCACCTGAGGACGGCTGCTTGCGTTGTGGCCGAAACGTCGTGAGAATTATTTTATTATGTTTTATTTTTATTATTTTATTACTTCCCTTCTACGTGACTTTACCGAAAGAACCAAGAAGATGAATCCTGCAGTAACAAAAGCGTTACAACGGCAAAACTTTACGCATACGCGCACAAAAAAGTATCCATCGGACATTTTTCTTGCCAGGTGAGAAAGCATGAAATATATGAATATATTTTTTTTGTTCACCATTTTTGGTTAGCGAACATGGAGGTGTTGAAATGTTTGATGTTATCAGCTAAGGTCCACTGTGCTGTGTAGCTCTTGATTCAAAGCTTTCGTGACTGCAGGCATTCATGCTCAGTGAGTTTTCCGGCAAAGTTAAATTCTTCTACTTACGTGACTTTACCGAAAGACCCTAAGAATGTGTTCTTGATAATTGGTTTTTTACCCTTCTATCTGGCAACAAAACTGACACCTTTTTACAAGGAGTCATGTTTGCATAGACCGCAATACCTGCAGTCATAATACAAACAAAAGACACAACTCTGATGATGTGCACTGTACTTATAGTTGATTGGTCCACACCCTAGACAGCTTTCCTTAGAGCCGAGTCTCACATGGGTTGGACCAGATGACGCCAAAAGGCGCACAACTCAAAGACTGCAGGTATAGCGGGGCAAGCAAACATGACTCTTTGTAAAAAGGTGTCAGTTTTGTTGCCAGATAGAAGGGTACAAAACAATTATCATATTTTTACTGGCAAATGAGGTTCCCATAGTGTGTAGTTCTTGTTCAGAAGCGAGCTGGCCATGACAAATGATAGCTCAACGAAGTGGCTTATCATCGTCATCATCATCGTGAGGAAATCTACAACGGCCAAATAACTCTGAACGCGTGACGTTGAGTCTAAATGTGAAGGGGAAAAACCGGAGGACCCGGAAAAAATTCACGCGACCACGGGAGAGAGAGACACGCAAACTCCAAATATACAGCAGGCGTCAGGGTCGGGATCGAATCCACGACCTCCTGTACACCAGGCGAGGTAGTTAACATCTCCTAGCCACCGTGATTATGACGAGAGAGAAAGAGACACGCAAACTCCAAATATACAGCAGCGGTCGTCAGGGTCGAGATCGAACCCACAACCTCCTGTACACCAGGCGAGGTAGTTAACATCTCATAGCCACCGTGATGATGACGAGAGAGAGAGAAACACGCAGACTCCAAATATACAGCAGCAGGCGTCAGGGTCGAGATCGAACCCACGACCTCCTGTACACCAGGCGAGGTAGTTAACATCTCCTAGCCACCGTGATTATGATGAGAGAGACGCAAACTCCAAATACACAGCAGGCGTCAGGGTCTGGATCGAACACACGACCTCCTGTATACCAGACGAGGCAGTCAACATCTCCTAGCCACCGTGATAATGAGAGAGAGAGAGACACGCAAACTCCAAATATACAGCAGCGGGCGTCAGGGTCGGGATCAAACCCACGACCTCCTGTAGACCAGGCAAGGTAGTTAACATCTCCCAGCCACCGTGATGATGATAGAGAGACACGCAAACTCCAAATATACAGCAGCAGGCGTCAGGGTCGGGATCGAACCCACGACCTCCTGTACACCAGGCGAGGTAGTCAACATCTCCTAGCCACCGTGCGATTGAAAACACAGGAGCGCAAAGTATAGGAAATATTTTTTCTTAAATGACCCAACAAAATGTATGAATAAAACCACATCACTTCTTCCTTACCAAGCAAGGCCCACTGAAATATCAACCTATTGGGGGTCGGGGGTGGGGGTCTGTAGGCATGGGTGGGGGGCGTGTGAGTGTGGGAGCGGTGGCGCAGTGGTTAGCGCACCGGGCAACCGTGCCACGTGGCTTGCGTCCGTGATGTCCTTCCGACTCACGGAGCAGAGCAGTCCAAGAACACCCCAAGGCAACATCATCAACAACAACAACAAGGTCGCCTTGCCCTACTGCAAGCACCAAGATAAGTTACTGAACCCTCAATGATCTCACCGCTGACGTTGACCCCGAGGTCGCAAACGGGTTTTGATTCCTTACCCGTTCCCGGCCGCACCAGGGTCGCAAACGGGTACCCGTACCCGGCCGGGTACGGGTAGGGTACGGGTATCGGGTACCCGATTGCGACCTCTGGGATGAAGCCACGTTGCAGGCGCGGTGGGTTGATTCTAGGAACTTGAATTGTGAGAAGAGACAAGACGTTGGGAAATGAGTGACAAACGGTGACTCACCAGTGACTCACGGCCTACCCGTACCCGTACCCGGCCGCACCAGGGTCGCAAACGGGTANCCGTACCCGGCCGGGTACGGGTAGCCGGGTATCGGGTAGGGTACGGGTATCGGTACCCGGTTGCGACCTCTGCGTTAGCCACGGCGGTCGACTGAACTCGGTTTTTTTCTGCAGCGTGAGTGCGCCAACCACTGCGCCACCGCTAACCACGTGGCCGCTGGAACGTTCGCGCGACATTCTAGAACAGGGTCTGCGGAGCCGACTGACACATTTTGGGCACGGAGGGAAGAGAGTTTGGGTTCGATGCTCACTCGAGACTCGGTTTTTTTTCTTATATTAATCACTTGCTCTGCGCTCGCGTGCATCTTTCGTCTTTAACACTCCCGTATCCAATCAGCGACCACCAGACTGGTTGTNCGTGACAATTAATTTCCGTGAAAATTACACTTTTTAAAAATTATATATAATTACCATTGCTTAATGGTCAAGCAATCCTGACCTAGGTCAGCCATCTCAAGCCCGAGAGGATCAGCCGCCACCATATAAGGATTTAAGTGAAAAACTTTGTATTTACAGGTTAATTTTTTGTTTTCACGTCATCCCTCCACTCCTACTACCNGCGCACGTCCTGAACACCCTCGCCATCCTAACCTCACCACCACCCTCTCTCTATCATCGCCCTCCCTCACCATCCTCACCATTCCTCACCCCTCCCTCCCCCCACCATCATCCCTCACCATAACCTCCCANTCCTCACCTCACCCCCTCTCACTACCATCACCCTTCCTCACCATCCCCCCCCTCCTCACCTCACCCCCTCCTACCCCATAACCCTNCCTCACCATCCCCACCTCACCTCACCCCCCCTNCCCCTACCATCACCCCCCCCCATCCTCACCCTTCCTCACCCCCNCCCTCCCCCGCCATCACCCTCCCTCACATNCCCCCCCTTCCTCACNTCACCCCCTCCCTACCATCCCCCCCCCTTCNTCANCTCACCCTNCCTNACCATTACCCCCCCCTTCCTTAATGGTGGCACCTCANCCCCCCTCCCTCCCCCCCNTTCCTCAGGCCTCACCCTACCCTNACCATCCCCCCCCCTTCCTCACGGGCTCANCCCCTCCCCTACCATCACCCTTCCTCACCACCCCCCCCAACCCCCCCCTTCCTCACCTCACCCCCCTCCCTNACCCTACCATCACCCTTTCCTCACNCCCCCCCCAATCCTCACCTCACCTCACCCCCTCTCCCCCACCATCATCCCTCCCTCACCATCCTCCTCACCTCACCCCCCTCCCTCCCCTCACCATCCTCACCATCCTCACCTCACCTCACCCCCNCCCTCCCCCTACCTCACCCTTCCTCANCTCACCCCCTCCCTNCCCATCCCCCCCCTTCCTCACCTCACCTCANCCCCCTCCCTCCCCACCATCACCCCCCCCCATCCTCACCCTTCCTCACCCCCTCCCTNCCTCCCCCTACCATCACCCTCCTCACCATCCTCACTCACCTCACCCCTCCCTCCCCTANCCCCCCCCCCACCATGTTCCCCATTAACAATAACGAACTCCATTCGTCATCTTGCAAAGCGCTCTGACAAAATCCCAGTAAACTAAACTTGCGAAAATCCACATTTCCAAAATTTTAAGTATTTTTTGTTACTCCACAAAAAAATTGACCCCCCCCCCGCCCCCCTCTAAAATTATAATCGTTTCAAAATGAGGCACCTTTTTTTCGAACTTTTTATTGTTGTTGTTGTTGTGGNTATGGAGCGTTCAGCAATAACCCGGCATCGTCACGAGCCCCCCCCCCCCCGATTCGCAAGTCGGCCTTTGTCCGGCGTGGAAGAGAAGGCCAAGTAACGGCGGTCTCAAGGCGTTCCCCTACTTACAGCCTCTGTTGCCGGCAGTTGCTTTAAACGGGCCGTTGCAGTGCTGCGCCTTTAACCTCGTCTTGCCCGGCTTGTTGTATCCACGGTTAACCCGGTGCGTGCGAATATCAGGGGGTATTTTAAAAGCAGATAATAGGATTGCGGTAAAGAGCAACCATCCAGTGATGGGATAAGTGGAGTTTCACTTGGTTGTATGTTTGTGATTAAGTTGGGGGGGGGGGCTCTATCAGAAAGTCCATCGCGTTTCCAGGAAAGAGGCATTAGTGGCGATGCTGTTTGTGTGTGTGTGTGTCACTGTGGCGGCGTTCGTGTGGGAGTGTGTGTCNGTGTGTGTGTCTGTGTGGGTGTCTGTGTGTGGGTGTGTGTGTCTGTGTGGGTCTCTGTGTGGTGTGGTGTGTGAGTGTGGAGCGTGGGTGTGTGTCNGTGTGGGTGTGGGAGCGTGTGTGGGTGTGTGTCTGTGTGGGTGTGTGAGTGTGGGTATGTGTGTCTGTGTGTCTGTGTGGGTGTGTGTGTGTGGGAGCGTGTGAGTGTGGAAGCGTGTGTGTGTGTGGGTGTGTGTGTGTGGGTGTGTGCGCGTGTGAGTGTGTGGGAACGTGTGTGTGTGTGTGAGTGTGGAACGTGTGTGTGTGTGAGTGTGGAACGTGTGTCNGTGTGTGTGTGTGAGTGTGGGAGCGTGTGTGTGTGTGTGGGTGTGTGTGTCTGTGTGAGTGGGGAACGTGTGTCNGTGTGTGTGTGTGTGTCTGTGTGTGTGGGAACTTGTGTCTGTGTGTNCGTGTGAGTGTGGAGCGTGTGTCTGTGTGTGTGTGGGAACGTGTGTCTGTGTGTGTTGGAGTGTGTCTGTGTGTGTGTGTGTCTGTGTGAATGTATGTCTGTGTGTGTGTGTGTGTATCTGTGTGTGTGTCTGTGGGTGTGTGTGTCTGTGTGTGTGTATGTCTGTGTGTGTGTGTGTCTGTGTCTGTGTGTGTCTGTGTGTGTGTGTCTGTGTGTGTCTCTGCGTGTGTCTGTGTGTGTGTATGTTGTGTGTGTGTGTACTTGTGTGTGTGGAGCGGTGGTGCAACGGTTATCTCGCCGCGCTACGAACCCAGCGACCCGAGTTCGACTCCCGCTCACGGCCAACACCGGTGACGATTATCTGAACTGCCCTGGGCCTCCCTTAGGTCGACTCAGCCTCAAATGACTACCTGGTGCGATGTGTAAACATCGCCGTTGGGGAGACAAAGGCGGCCGGGCGTGGCGCTGGCCACACGCCCTGTTGTTGTGCCGTGGCGACCTTCATAGGTGCTCGCTAACAGCACTTGCCCCTCCAGTTTGTATAGAGGTGTGTAGGGGGAGAGTGATCTTTGTCTTTGAGCGTGTCAAGGGTTGCAGAGGTCATGTGGCTTACCCGGCTGATGAAGACGACGATGAATGATNGGAAAACATGCCAACTCCCGCTCTACCCCCCCAGATAAATGCCGCTGTGTTGTCCACCACCCAACCCCACCACCACCACCATCACCCCACCACCACCACCCCACCCCAACCACCACCACCACCACCACCGCCACNCAACCACCACCATCACCACCACACCACCACCACCCCACCACACATTCCAACCACCACACCACCCCAACCCCAACCACCACCACCCAACCACCACCACCACCACCACCACCCCAACCACCACCCCACCACCACCCCCACCACCACACCACCACCAACCCCCCCACCCCCCACCACCACCACCACCCACCACCCAACCACCCAACCACCACCACCCACCACCAGACCCACCACAACCCCAACCACCACCACCCCACCACCACCACCCAACCACTACAACCCCAACCACCACCACCCCACCACCACCACACCACCACAACCTCAACCACACCACCCCACACCACCACCNAACCACCACAACCCCAACCANCACACCCACCACCACCACCCCAACCANCACAACCCCAACCACACCACCCAACCACCACAACCCCAACCACCACACACACCACCACACCCCACACCACACCCAACCACCACCACCCAACCACCACCACCACCACNCACACCACCCACCACCACCACCCCACCACACACCCAACCACACCACACCACACCACCACCACCCACCACCACCACACCCCAACCACCANCACACCCCAACCANCACCCCCCACCACCCCCACACCCCACACACAAACCAACAACTCGCTCTCGCTCTCCCACACCCCCCCAGATCCTCACCAAGCAAGGACCGCACCAGTTATGCCATACAGACAAACAACCACTGCCCACACACCCACACACACANCCACACACACCCCACACCCACACACCACCCAACACACCACACACCACCCACACACACACATTCGCTCGCGCGCGCGTGTGTGTGTGGTGAAAATGGCACACACATTTGCCCCAAAAGTATGTTAAGGCTATACGGGGATCTTTGATCTTTTGTGCGCGCGTGGAGCGGTGGTCAGCGGTTGCGCTACAAACCGGCGACACGAGTTCGATTCCCGCTCACGGCCGACGCCGGTGACAGCGAATATCTGAACAGGTCCTGGGCCTCCCTAGTCGACTCAGTCTCAAATGGGTACCTGGTGCGGTGTGTAGTAAACATCGCCACTAGGGAGACAAAGGCGGCCGGGCGTGGTGCTGGCCACCCACCCCTTCGTGCCGGCCTTTCTAAGTGCTCGCTAACAGCACTTGCCCTACAGTTGTTAAGGCTATACGGGGGTATTTGTCTTTGCGTGCAGGTATGTGCTAACAGCACTTGCCCCAACAGTCTGCCAAGGGCTACACGGGGATCTTTGCCTTGTGCGTGTGTGTGTGCGCGTATGTGTGTGTGTGTATGTACGTGCTTACAGCACTTGCCCCAACAGTTTGCTAAGGCTACACGGGTGATCTTTATCTGTGCGTGGATGTGTGCGCGTATGCGTATGTACGTGCTAACAGCACTTGCCCAACAGTTTGCTAAGGGCTACACGGGGATCTTTGCCTTGTGCGTGTGTGTGTGTGTGCGCGTATGTGTGTGTGTATCTACGTGCTAGCAGCACTTGCCCCAACAGTCTGCCAAGGGCTACACGGGGATCTTTATCTTCTGCGTGGATGTGTGTGTGTGCGCGTATGTACATGCTAACAGCACTTGCCCCAACAGTCTGCTAAGGGCTACACGGGCGATCTTTATCTTGTGCGTGTGTGTGTGTGCGCGTATGTGTGTGTGTATGTACGTGCTTACAGCACTTGCCCAACAGTCTGCCAAGGGCTACACGGGGACCTTTGCCTTGTGCGCGCGCGTGTTTATAGGAGGTTGTGAACCCATGGGAGTAAGGGGCGATGGTGTGGGTCCGGTCCCGATGTCTGTTTGGATTAAAGTTTTAATTTCCACCCCCCCCCCCACCTCCCATTATCCCCTAAAGATGCATCGGTGAGCCTGAGAGGCAGGGACAGTCTGTCTGAGAGTTGGAGACAGAATCTTCATCTTCCAGATGCAGAACCAGAGACGTTAAAGTGTCAGGAGCACACCGCCCCCTTATTTACCTTACCACCAACACACAAGTCACACCTATTATACATCATCTCCCGGTTTAGTGGTNGGGGGTGGGGGGGGAATTTAGGGGCTTGTGAAATGTCGGTGGCATGGTTAACGAGTGGCTGGAGGAATCAGTTAAGGGCTGTACCGTCAGTCACTGGATGAGTGGGTGAGTGAGTGGGTAGGTGAGTTAGTAGGTGTGTGAGTGGGTGGGTGAGTTAGTGAGTAGATGTGTGAGTGGGTGGGTGAGTTAGTGAGTAGATGTGTGAGTGGGTGGGTGGGTGAGTTGGTGAGTAGATGTGCGAGTGAGTGGGTGAGTTAGTAAGTAGATGTGTGAGTGAATGGGTGAGTTAGTGAGTAGGTGTGTGAGTGGGTGGGTCAGTTAGTGAGTAGATGTGTGAGTGGGTGGGTGAGTTGGTGAGTAGATGTGCGAGTGAGTGGGTGAGTTAGTAAGTAGATGTGTGAGTGGGTGGTGAGTTAGTGAGTAGATGTGTGAGTGGGTGGGTGAGTTAGTGAGTAGATGTGTGAGTGGGTGGGTGAGTTGGTGAGTAGATGTGCGAGTGAGTGGGTGAGTTAGTAAGTAGGTGTGTGAGTGGGTGGTGAGTTAGTGAGTAGATGTGTGAGTGGGTGGGTGAGTTAGTGAGTAGATGTGTGAGTGAATGGGTGAGTTAGTGAGTAGATGTGTGAGTGAGTGGGTAGGTGAGTTAGTAGGTGTGTGAGTGGGTGGGTGAGTTAGTGAGTGAGTGGATGGTGGGTGAGTTAGGAGTGATGTGTGAGTGGGTGGTGGGTGAGTTGGTGAGTAGATGTGCGAGTGAGTGGGTGAGTTAGTGAGTAGTGTGTGAGTGGGTGGGTGAGTTAGTGAGTAGTGTGTGAGTGGGTGGGTCAGTTAGTGAGAAGTGTGTGAGTAGGTGGGTGAGTTAGTGACTGGGTGAGTGGGTGAGTGAGTGGGTAGGTGAGTTAGTAGGTGTGTGAGTGGGTGGGTCAGTTAGTGAGTGAGTGAGTGGGTGAGTTAGTGAGTGTGTGAGTGAATGGGTGAGTTAGTGAGTAGATGTGTGAGTGGGTGGGTGGGTGAGTTGGTGAGTGAGCGAGTGAGTGGGTGAGTGTAGTGTGTGTGAGTGAATGGGTGAGTGTGGTAATGANTGGGTGGGTGGGTGAGTTAGTGAGTAGATGTGCGAGTGAGTGGGTGAGTTAGTGAGTAGTGTGCGAGTGAGTGGGTGAGTTAGTGAGTAGATGTGTGAGTGAGTGGGTGAGATAATGAGTAGATGTGTGAGTGGTGGTGAGTTAGTGAGTTTGTGAGTGGGTGGGTGAGTTAGTGAGTAGATGTGTGAGTGGGTGGGTGGTGAGTTGGTGAGTAGATGTGCGAGTGAGTGGGTGAGTTAGTAAGTAGATGTGTGAGTGAATGGGTGAGTTAGTGAGTAGGTGAGTGGGTGGGTNGGTGGGTGAGTTAGTGAGTAGATGTGCGAGTGAGTGGGTGAGTTAGTGAGTAGATGTGTGAGTGAGTGGGTGAGTTAGTGAGTAGATGTGTGAGTGGGTGGGTGAGTTAGTGAGTAGATGTGTGAGTGGGTGGGTCAGTTAGTGAGAAGATGTGTGAGTAGGTGGGTGAGTTAGTGACTGGGTGGGTGGTGAGTGAGTGGGTGAGTTAGTGAGTAAATGTGTGAGTGGGTGGGTGAGTTTGTAAGTGGATGTGTGAGTGGGTGGGTGAGTTAGTGACTGAGTGGATGGTGAGTGAGTGTGGAGTGATGAGTGAGTGAGTGAATCAGAGTGCTGTATCATCAGTCACTGGGTGAGTGGGTGAGCGAGCGAGTGTGTGTGTGGGTGTGTGGGCGAGTGGGTGTGTTAGTAAGTGGGTGGGTGAGTGAGTTGATGAGCGAGTGAGTGGCAGAATTAGTGAGTGAGTGGGTCAGTCAGTGAGTGAGCGGGCGAGTGGCTGTGTGGGTGAGCGAGTGGGTGGGTGTGTTAATGAGTGGGTGGGTGGGTGAGTTAGTGAGTGGGCGAGTGAGTGGGCGAGTGAGTGAGCGGCTGAATTCGTGAGTGAGTGGGTCAGTCAGTGAGTGAGCGAGCGAGTGGGCGAGTGGCTGTGTCGGTGAGCGAGTGGGTGGGTGTGTTAATGAGTGGGTGGGTGGGTGAGTTAGTGAGTAGATGTGTGAGTGGTGAGTGAGTGAGTGAATGAGTGGATCAGTCAGTGAGTGAGCGAGCGAGTGGGCGAGTGGGTGTGTGGGTGAGTGAGTGGGTGAGTGTGTTAATGAGTGGGTGGGTGGGCGAGTTAGTGTGTGGGTGTGTTAATGAGTGGGGGGTGGATTATGAGTGAGTGAGACAGCAGGAAGGTGTCAACCGGGAACTCCACCACCAGAACCATCAGCAGCAGCAACAGCAGCAGGAGTCCAACTCAGACAGAGTTTGTGCTCTGCCCAGCAGCATTCACAAACTTCGTGAAACTTTTGGCACTGAAAATAGACTCAAGCATCTTGACCAGGGGTGAGGAACCTTGTTTCTGCCAAGGGCCGTTTGGATATTGATAACATCATTTGCGGGGCCATAAAAAATTATCAACTTAAAAATTAGTCCGTTATGTTTGGTCAAACGTTGAATTAACTCGCCCTAACGCGATGGGCTGGAACTGCTGCTCTTTGGGCGAGGCGCGTGTGATGTTAGCTGGTATTGATGATGATGTTGCTGCTACTCGCAACTGCTTTTCCAGGGTTGCTTCGAGATTTGTTGAATTTCGAGTCCTGTCTGCGGTTGCCTTGGCAGGGCCAGACCCAAATGATTTCGCGGACCTTGTACGGGACGTTCCCCACCCCTGATCTAGACGATCCATCGTTAACCACATCACCGGTTGTAAGGCCCCACTGAGTAATGTAGCTCGTTTCTTTTAGAAGCGACCAGGTAAACGATGGCTCAACGGAAGTGGCTTCACAACATTTTGCGTGGAAATTTACGGCAGGCAAATGACTCTAAGCGTAGGTTAGCTCGTGTCTCAGTCCGCCGCCTGTCCTGGAGACAGACTCCAGCTCTGCACTACTAGACACCACTATACACTACACTATACACTATTATACACTACACTATACACTACACTATACACTACACTATACACTATTATACACTACACTATACACTACTATACACTATACACTACACTATACACGACACACTATACACGACACACTATACACTACAAACTACACTATACACTACACTATACACCACTATACACTACACTACTACTACACTACACTATACACTACACTACACTATACACTACACTATACACTACATACATTATACACTACACTATACACTACACTATACACTACACTATAGACACACTATACACACACTATACACTACACTATACACTACACTATACACTACTATACACGACACTACTATACACTACACACNATACACTACACTATACACTACTATACACTACACATACTACACTATATGCACTACACTATACTACACTTTACAGTACTACTATACACTACNACACTACACACACTATACACTATACACTACAATATACATACACTACTATACACTACTATACACTACACTATACACGATACTATACACGATACTATACACTACGCTATACACGACACTATAAACTACTATACACTACACGATACACTACACTATACACTACTACACTATACACTACTACACTATACACTACATACACTACTAGACACTACACTATACACTACTACACTATACTACGACACTATACACTACTATACACTACACTATACACTACAGCAGCGCGACCACGGGAGAGAGAGACACAGTGACTCCGAATATGACAGCAACAGGTCGTCAGAGTCGGGATGAACCCACGTCCTCCTGTAAACCAGGCAGGTAGTTCTCTCCTAGCCACCGCGATGATGATGAGAGAAAGACACACAAACTCAAATATACAGCACGTCGGGTCGGATCGAACCCACGACCTCCTGTACACCAGGCGAGGTAGTAAATCTCCTGTGAGCCACCTGATGATGCATGAGAGAGAGACACGCAAACTCCAAATTCGAGGCGTCAGGATGATGCTNCTGATTGTTGCTGCTGATGATGAGTTTACTGATGATGTTG
Source organism: Lethenteron camtschaticum (assembly GCA_018977245.1). Classification (NCBI taxonomy): domain Eukaryota; kingdom Metazoa; phylum Chordata; class Hyperoartia; order Petromyzontiformes; family Petromyzontidae; genus Lethenteron; species Lethenteron camtschaticum. The sequence goes on from MU249627.1 coordinate 4,701,898, forward strand.
CTGATGATGATGCTGATGATGCTGATGACTGATGANGTGCTGTGATGCTGCTGCTGATGTTGTTGAGACTTTGCTGATTTGCTGATGATGNTGTGCTGCTGNTGATGATATGCTCCTGCTCTGATGACGCTGTGTAGATATACTCTGGACTGTTCTGCTGTGGTGATGTTGATTATGCTGTTATTGTTGTTGTTGTTACGTTAATGCTGATTATGCTGATGAAATGTTGCTGATGTTGCTGATGATGATGTTACTGATGATGACGATGTTGCTGATGATGATGTTGCTGATGACGAGTGTTGCTGCTGATGATGATGATGATGATGATGTTGATGATGATGATGTTGATGACGATGCTGATGATGATGTTGCTGATGATGATGTTGCTGATGACGATGTTGATGCTGCTGATGATGCTGCTGATGATGTTGATGATGATGCTGCTGATGATGATGTTGCTGATGATGACGACGACGTCGTTGCCAATCATGACAACAACGATGCTCACCCCCCCCATGTTGCTGCTGATGATTGACGATGATGTTGCTGATGATGATGTTGATGATGATGTTGCTGATGATGCTGATGATGTGGTGCCGCTGCGTAGACGTACTCGGGCCTCTTCTGCTGTGGTGAACCCGTACAAGTTCCTGCCATCTACTCGGAGAAGATCGTGGAGATGTACCGGGCAGGAAGCCCACGAGATGCCGCCGCACATCTACGCCATCACCGACACCGCCTACCACAGCATGCTGCAGGGTGACACGTGCTCACCACCACCACACTCACCCACCCACCAGCAACTCACCCCCACACTCACCCACCCACCAGCACAGNGTGACACGTGCTCAACCCCCACCACTCCACACTCACCCCTACCACCAGCACATCACCCACCCACACTCACCCACCCACACTCACCACCACACTACGCCATCACCGACACCGCCACCACACTGCAGGGTGACACCACCACCACCACACTCACCCACCCCACCACCAGCACACTCACCCCCACACTCACCCACCCACCACCCCGCACACTACTACCACAGCATGCTCAGTGACACNTGCTCACCACCCTCACCACCAGCACACTCACCTACCCCACCAGCACACTCACCCNCCCACCAACACACTCACCCCACACTACCAGCACACTCACCCCCACCACCACNAGCACACTCACCCCCCTACTACCACACTACCCCCCACCACCACACTCACCACCAGCACACTCACCCCCCCACCACCACACTCACCCACCCCACCACACTCACACCCACCACACACANCCCCCCCCCCCACCACACTCACCACCCCCCACCAGCACACTCACCCCCACCACCAGCACACTCACCCCCCCACCACCACCCACTCACCCCCACCACCACACTCACCCCCCACCACCACACTCACCCCCCCCCCACTCACCCACACTCACCCACCCACCACCAGCACACTCACNCATCCACCACCAGCACACTCACCANCCCACACCACATTCACCCCACCACCACGACACGCACANCTCTCACCCCTACCACAGCATGCTCACACGTGCTCACCCCCCCCCCCACCAACACCACCACCAGCACACTCNCCCCCACCACCCCACACTCACCCACACCACCACCACCACACTCACCCCCACTACTGGTGATGGTGATGGTGGTAATGGTGGTGGTGATGATGATGGTGGTGCTGATGATGATGATGGTGGTGTGATGATGGTACTGATGATGACGATGGTGGTGGNGATGATGATGATGATGGTGCTGATGATGGNTGATGATGGTTGATGATGATGGTGATGATGATGGTGGTGATGATGGTGGTGGTGGTGGTGGTGGTGATGATGATGGTGATGATGATGGTGATGATGATGGTGGTGATGATGTGGTGTGATGATGATGGTGGTGGTGATGATGATGATGATGGTGGTGATGATGATGGTGATGATGATGATGATGATGATGATGGTGGTAATGGTGGTGGTGATGANGATGGTGGTGATGATGGTGGTGGTGATGATGATGGTAATGATGATGATGGTGATGATGATGGTGATGGTGTTGCTATCGGTGGGTAGGGGAGAGTCACAGTCATCTTGACGCTTGATCATTTTCATCCACACAGCCATCCTTGCCCTGAGACTTGGTGAGGCTCTGGGTAAATAGTTGTCATTGTTATCAAGTTGTAATTACAGCAATTTACTAACGACTCGCTTGTGTTTTGTTTGCGTTGTAGATCGTGAAGATCAGTCCATCCTTTGCACGTGAGTAGCATGCACAAAGACAAAGATCCCCGTGTAGCCTCTCAGACTGTTGGGACAAGTGCTGTTAGCGAGTAGCACCTATGAAGGCCGGCACGGCACACGAGAGGGGGTGGGTGGCCAGCACCACCACGCCCGGCCGCCTTTGTCTTCCGAGTGGCGATGTTTACACACCGCACCAGATACTCATTTGAGGCTGAGTCGACCTAGGGGAGGCCTAGGACCGGTTCAGATAATCGTCATACTGGTGTTGGCCGTGAGTGGGAATCGAACTCGGGTCGCCAGGTTCGTAGCGCAGCTCGCTAACCGATTATCTGTCAACCCTTATCAGTGCCCTGCCTTTTTAAATCCTTTATATTCAGTTCGCTTGCTTGCTTGCGTGCTTACGACCGTGCAAATCTTTCGGTCGTTGTTTAACCCACTTCCCGTGATCCAATCGAGCTGACATTTTGCACACAGACTCGTTGTGCGAGACAATTAATGTTCGTGATGTTTTCTCTCCAAACTTTACACTGTTTAGGGAAAACAAATTAAATATTTAATTACCAATTGCTTAATACTGGCAGACAATCATCTGGCCCATAGGTGGCAGCCATCTCAAGCCAGAGACGAGAGGACTCTAACCGCCCCGATGCCACGCACATAAAGAATTTATAGTGAAAAACTTTTTTTTACGGGTTAATTTTTTAAATCCTTTATATTAAGTTCGCTTGCTTGCTTGCTTACGACCGTGCAAATCTTTCGGTCGTTTTTAACCCACTTCCCGTGATCCAATCGAGCTGACATTTTGCACACAGACTCGCTGTGCGTGACAATTTCTTTTCGTGAAAAAAAAATTCCAAAATTTTCCACTTTTTAGGAAAAAAAATTTCGCTAACACAATCATATATTTTTCCTAAACACAGAAAATTATTCAAGAAACAACAAAATGTACAATATAAACAATCATACAAAACTGAAAACTTATAATCCTTATATACGACTTTCCTTATATTTAATTTAAAATACCAATGTGATTAAAATGAAACTCTTACTCAAGAAAAACAGAAATGAATAATAAAATAAAACCGATGCCACGCATATAAAGGATTTATAGTGAAAAACTTTGTTTTTACGGTTAATCATCAGAGAACAATGCAGACCTGATTGGTCAACCCGTGCCCTTATACATCTCAACGTTCATCCTACAGTCCCATCGCAAGGAAGACACAATAAACAAATAGACAACACATTTGTTGTTGTTTGTGTCCGTATTGAAACGGTTGTATGCCGTATGGACCTGCAAACTCAATTTCCCTGTACAAGAATACGGGGTAAACCGTATGGGTATACTATGGTATAGTAGTGTAGTATATAGTGTAGTATTGTAGTGTATAGTTATGTATAGTGTAGTAAATAGTAGTGTAGTGTATAGTGTAATGTATAGTAGTGTAGTGTTTGTGTAGTGTATATTAGTGTAATGTTTAGTGTAGTGTTTAGTAGTGTAGTGTATAGTAGTGTAGTGTATAGTAGTGTAGTGTATAGTGTAGTTTTAGTGNATAGTGTATAGTAGTGTAGTGTATAATGTATGTAGTGTAGTGTANAGTAGTGTAGTGTATAGTGTAGTAAATAGTAGTGTAGAGATAGTAATGTATAGTAGTGTAGTGAGTGTATTGTGTAATGTTTATAGTGTAGTGTTTAGTAGTGTAGTGTATAGTAGTGTAGTGTTTGGTGTAGTGTATAGTAGTGTAGTGTATAGTAGTGTAGTGTATAGTAGTGTATAGTAGTGTAGTTAGTAGTGTAGTGTATAGTTAGTGGTAGTGTATAGTAGTGTAGTGTATAGTGTAGTGTGTAGTGTAGTGTATAGTGTAGTGTATAGTAGTGTAGTGTGTAGTGTAGTGCATAGTAGTGTAGTGTTTAGTAGTGTAGTGTATAGTGTATAGTGTAGTGTATAGTAGTGTAGTGTATAGTGTAGTGTATAGTAGTGTAGTGTAGTGTGTAGTGTATAGTAGTGTGTAGTGTAGTGTATAGTAGTGTAGTGTATAGTAGTGTATAGTGTAATGTATAGTAGTGTAGTGTTTGGTGTACTGTATATTAGTGTAGTTTAGTAGTGTAGTGTTTAGTAGTGTAGTGTATAGTAGTGTAGTGTATAGTAGTGTAGTGTATAGTAGTTTTAGTGTAGTGTATAGTAGTGTAGTGTATAGTAGTGTATAGTGTAGTGTATAGTAGTGTAGTGTATAGTAGTAAATAGTAGTGTAGAGTATAGTGTAATGTATAGTAGTGTAGTGTTTTGTAGTGTATAGTGTAGTTTAGTAGTGTAGTGTTTAGTAGTGTAGTGTATAGTGTAGTGTATAGTGTAGTTTATAGTGTAGTGTTTAGTAGTGTAGTGTATAATGTAGTGTATAGTAGTGTAGTGTATAGTGTAGTTTTTAGTGTAGTGTATAGTAGTGTAGTGTATAGTAGTGTATAGTGTAGTGTATAGTAGTGTGTAGTGTAGTGTATGTTAGTGTAGTGTATAGTAGTGTAGTGTATAGTAGTGTGTAGTGTAGTGTATAGTAGTGTATAGTAGTGTAGTGTGTAGTGTAGTGCATAGTAGTGTATGTTGTAGTGTATAGTAGTATAGTAGTGTATGTAGTATTATAGTGTAGTGTATAGTAGTGTATAGTGTAGTAGTGTAGTGTATAGTGTAGTGTATTGTAGTGTAGTGTATAGTAGTGTAGTGTATAGTAGTGTAGTGTATAGTGTAATGTACAGTAGTGTAGTGTTTGGTGTAGTGTATATTAGTGTAATGTATAGTGTAGTGTTTAGTAGTGTAGTGTATAGTAGTGTAGTGTATAATGTAGTGTAGTGTATAGTGTAGTTTTTAGTGTAGTGTATAGTAGTGTAGTGTATAGTAGTGTATAGTAGTTTAGTAGTGTAGTGTATAGTGTATAATGTAGTGTAGAGTAGTGTAATGTATAGTAGTGTAGTGTTTGGTGTAGTGTATATTAGTGTAATGTTTAGTAGTGTAGTGTTTAGTAGTGTATATAGTAGTGTAGTTATTAGTGTAATGTTTAGTAGTGTAGTGTTTAGTAGTGTAGTGTATATAGTGAGTGTATTGTGTAGTGTATAGTGTAGTTTTTAGTGTTATAGTGTATAGTAGTGTAGTGTATAGTAGTGTATAGTGTAGTGTAGTAGTGTAGTGTGTAGTGTGTAGTGTAGTGNATAGTGTAGTGTATAGTGTAGTGTATAGTGTAGTGTGTAGTGTAGTGTATAGTNTAGTGTATAGTAGTGTAGTGTGTAGTGTAGTGCATAGTAGTGTAGTGTTTAGTAGTGTAGTGTATAGTAGTGTATAGTGTAGTGTGTAGTGTATAGTAGTGTAGTGTAGTATAGTGTAGTATGTAGTAGTGTAGTGTGTAGTGTAGTGTGTGTAGTGTGTAGTGTAGTGTATANTGTAGTGTATAGTAGTGTAGTAGTGTAGTGTATAGTGTAGTGTAGTAGTGTAGTGTATAGTAGTGTAGTGTATAGTAGTGTAGTGTATAGTAGTGTGTAGTGTTTGTAGTGTAGTGCATAGTAGTGTAGTGTTTAGTAGTGTAGTGTATAGTGTAGTGTATAGTGTAGTGTATAGTAGTGTTGTTAGTGTAGTGTATAGTGTAGTGTATAATAGTCTAGTGTTTCGCAGTGTAGTGTGTAGCGTAGTGTACAAGAATACAGAATAAACCCTATGGATTGACACGGTACCCCCTACCCCCCACACCACACACAAACTCTCTCCGACATGCACACTCACACTCATGTTAAGCCGCGTGTTGACCGGTACAAGGCTCTAAGCGCCACGAGCATTTGGGTCGGACTCTGCAAGTGATGGAATCGACATCCGGCATCTCCGGCAATTCCTAATGTGTCCGGCGTCTTTTGTAAACCTACACTCGTAAAGTGTTTTGTTCGTTCTAGATTTGAAGCTTTCGTGATTCATATTCTTAGGTTTTTTTCGGTAAAGTCACGTGGGTAGAAAATTAAAATTAATAAAAGTAAAATACCATATTAAAAAAATTGTGCTGTACTTGGCCCTTACCCACCCCTTTCTCCAACCATTATATAAACGGAGTGGTAGCTCTTGCAATCTCTCATTCACTTGATACAGCTGTCGTGGCTGTGACGGTTCCACCTGAAGACGGAAGCTTGTGTTGCCTCCGAAACGTGATTTTATTTTACTTTTATTAATTTTAATGTTTTACCTACCTGGTGACTTTACCGAAAAAAAACCTAAGAACGTGTTATGTTCGTGCCGCCACTCGCGATGAGTCGCTGGAGGTGGTGGGTCATGGGGGGGTCAAAGGATTTGGGCCGTGGTGTTTAACGCAATCCAGGCTGCCACTCCACCCCACAAACGTGGCTATCGTCTCCGGCGTTTTCATCTCTCGTGCAAAGTAAATGTCTCTCTCCTCTCTTTCTCTCTCTTTTTCTCCACGTGAGCCGCGTTCCTTTCGCACAGACGTTGGCTACGGCGGTCTTCATTCCTTCAATTCAGCTCTGCCTTGATAAAAACTCGACAACCTCTTAGCCTATGGGCTATGTTAGTGTATGGGCAATGATAGTCTACGGAATGGCAGTATATGGGCAATGTTAGTCTATGGGAAATGTTAGCGTATGGGAATTGCTAGTCTACAGGAAATGGCAGTATATGGGCAATCTTCTTGGTTCTTTCGGTAAAGTCACGTAGAAGGGAAATAATAAAATAATAAAAATCAAACATAATAATGGTTGACGTCCCCGCCGCCTTTATTATATTATTTTATTCTATTATTATATTATAATATTATTTATTTTATATATTATTTATTATATTATTTTATTATGTTTTATTTTTATTATTTTATTATTTCCCTTCTACGTGACTTTACCGAAAGAACCAAGAAGATGAATCCCTGCAGTCACGAAAGCAGCTTTAAATCGAAATATATGGGCAATGTTAGTCTACAAGTAATGGCAGTCTATGGGCAATGTTAGTCCATGGGCAATGTTAGTCTATGGGCAATGTTAGTCTATGGGCAATGTTAGTAATGGCAGTCTATGGGCAATGTTAGTCCATGGGCAATGTTAGTCTATGGGCAATGTTAGTCTATGGGCAATGTTAGTAATGGCAGTCTATGGGCAATGTTAGTCCATGGGCAATGTTAGTCTATGGGCAATGTTAGTCTATGGGCAATGTTAGTAATGGCAGTCTATGGGCACTATGTGCCGTGTCCTTTCTCAAGAATTATCTGCATTGGATTATCCTCTCAGTCGCTTCTTGCGGCACCTCCAATGTCCCCAGTGTCAACATTATGTCCGGTCCCTTGTTCTGCTTCATCACAACCTCTCTCTCTCTCTCGAATTACTTTCGTTGACATTCTCGCTGTCTCTCCCGCGTGGCGCCCGCACGCGCTTGTCGCTGGGATCTCAGTGGCGAGTCCGGCGCTGGGAAAACCGAAACACCAAGAAGGTCATCCAGTTCCTGGCCCACGTCACCTCGTCCACAAGAGCAAGAAGGACAACACCATCACGGCAAGTGCTGCTCGTTTCCAGGAAACGAGGCCTGGATTCCTAGGAAACGAGGCCTGGTTTCCTAGGAAACGAGGCCTGGTTTCCTAGGAAAGGAGGCCTGGTTTCCTAGGAAACGAGGCCTGGTTTCTTAGTTAATGAGGCCTGGTTTCCTAGTAAATGAGGCCTGGTTTCCAAACAAACGAGGCCTGGTTTCCAAGCAAACAAGGCCTGGTTTCCAGGAAACGAGGCCTGACTTCCAAGGAAATTAGGTCTGGTTTCCTTGGAAACGAAGCCTGGTTTCCAAGGAAACGAGGCCGGGTATCCAGCAAACAAGGCCTGGTTTCCTAGGAAACGAGGCCTGGTTTCCTCTAGGATACCTCATAAGCCTATAGCTTGAATGTTTGCCTTTGAAACAAGGATTGAGTTCTCCTCTAGAGTACCGCATTAGCTATCCGCTTGACTGGTTACCTTGGAAACAAGGATTGAGTTCCCGCTAGAGTACCACATTAGATATCCGCTTGACTGGTTACCTTGGAAACAGGGCCTGATTTCGCGGGCTGTATAAGGCCCGCGAAATAATTTGGTCTGGCCCTGCCAAGGCAACCGCATGACTCGAAATAAAAACAATGTAGGCACTTTTTTCACAGCAACAAAAATTTAATTTTGTACGGCCTGCGAATGATGTTATAAATATCCAAATGGGCCTTGGCAGAAAAAAGGTTCCCCACCCCCTGTTTTGGGTATCACATGAGCCTAGTTCTTGCCGGTTTCCAATGGAAACAATGCCCTGGTGGTCGTGTACATGAAGTGGAAGAAACAAGATGCTGGGAAATTCGAAAGTTTTCTTCTCTGCACATTGTCGTTTTTCTCGTATTCAAGACATTTTGATGACCGAAACCAGATGGATGAGTTTTGACTTAAAACTTTCGTGACTGCAGGAATTCATATTCTTGGTTCTTTCGGTAAAGTCACGTTGATAGNAAAAAATATATAAAAAATTACCTCCGCCTGATGAAGACCGCTTATATTGCGATCGAAACGTTGTGGGTTTTTGTTGCTTTTATTACTTTCAATTAATTAAAAAAAAAAATTGCTTTTATTATTTTCAATGTATTCCTTTTATTCTTTATTATTAAACATTTTTATTCATTATTTTATTTTCTATCTACGTGACTTTACCGAAAGAACCAAGAATACAAAAGGATGAGTTTACTGTGTGTTTGTTTGAAGCCACGTGAACTCGCCCTGACCATAACCCTGACCCTACTACCTCACCGAGGTATAATCGTGCCTCACTCTCGAGTGACCTGATTAACCTTGTGAAATATCTGTCTGTTCTGTCCCCATGTCTCTCTGTTTCTTTCCCGCTGTGTCCCCCCGTTCTCTTTCCTATGTCTCTGTCTATCCACTGTCTCCCTGTCTCTCTTCTCCCTGCTTTGTCTCTCTGCTCACCTCTGTGTCTCTCTACTCTGTCCCATGTCTCTCTACTCCCTCCCGTGTCTCTCTACTCCTCCCGTGTCTCTCTACTCCCTCCCGTGTCTCTCTACTCTCTCCCGTGTCTCTCTACTCTCTCCGTGTCTCTCTCTCTCCCCGTGTCTCTCTACTCTCTCCCGTGTCTCTCTACTCCCCCCGTGTCTCTCTACTCTCCCCGTGTCTCTTACTCTCTNCCCGTGTCTCTCTACTCTGTCCCCGTGTCTCTCTCCTCCCCTCCTCCTCTCTCCCCGTGTCTCTATCTCTCCTGTCCTTACTCTCTNCCGTGTCTCTCTACTCTCTNCCCGTGTCTCTCTACTCTCTCCCGTGCTCTCTACTCTCTCCCCGGCTCTCTCTCTCTCCCGTGTCTCTCTACTCNCTCCCGTGTCTCTCTACTCCCTCCCGTGTCTCTCTACTCTCTCCGTGTCTCTCTACTCTCTCCCGTGTCTCTCTACTTTTCCCCGTGTCTCTCTACTCCCCCCGTGACTCTCTACTCTCTCCCGTGTCTCTCTACTCTGTCCCGTGTCTCTCTACTCTCTCCCGTGTCTCTCTACTCCAGGCGAGCTAGAGAAGCAGCTACTGCAGGCCAATCCCATCCTGGAGGCGTTCGCAACGCCAAGACGGTGAAGAACGACAACTCATCCCGCTTCGTGAGTACGGGGGAGGGACCAGCACGGGACTGACGCGGGACACAGGATAGGAGTCGCACGGAATGAATCAATGAATCGTACACATGAGACACAGGAGACACACNCAGAACACACACACAGGACACTGGATAGGAGACACACGGAATGAATCAATGAATCGTACACATGAGACACAGGAGACACACACACAGAACACAAACACAGGACACTGGATAGGAGACACACGGAATGAATCAATGAATCGTACACATGAGACACAGGAGACACACACACAGAACACGAACACAGGACACTGGATAGGAGACGCACGGAATGAATCAATGAATCGTACACATGAGACACAGGAGACACGCACACACAGAACACACACACAGGACACTGGATAGGAGACGCACGGAATGAATCAATGAATTGTACAGATGAGGCACAGAGACGCACACACAGAACACACACACAGGACACTGGATAGGAGACGCACGGAATGAATCAATGAATTCCACAGAGACACAGGAGACACACACACACAGAACACAAACAGCACACTGGATAGGAGACGCACGGAATGAATCAATGAATCGTAGACATGAGACACAGAGACACACACAGAACACAAACAGGACACTGGATAGGAGACACACGGAATGAATCAATGAATCGTACACATGAGACACAGGAGACACACACACAGAACACAAACACATGACACAGGATAGGAGACGCACGGAATGAATCAATGAATCGTACACATGAGACACACAGAGACACACACACACAGAACACAAACAGGACACTGGATAGGAGACGCACGGAATGAATCAATGAATCGTACACACGAGACACAGCAGACACACACACACAGAACACAAACAGGACACTGGATAGGAGACGCACGGAATGAATCAATGAATCGTACACACGAGACACAGAGACACACACACAGAACACAAACAGGACACTGGATAGGAGACGCACGGAATGAATCAATGAATCGTACACATGAGACACAGGAGACACACACACACAGAACACGAACACAGGACACTGGATAGGAGACGCACGGAATGAATCAATGAATCGTACACATGAGACACAGAGACACACACACACAGAACACAAACAGGACACTGGATAGGAGACGCACGGAATTAATGATCGGACACGTGGGACACAGACAGAAGGCGCGGATACGTAATTATGTTGAATTTCTTTCGCACCGTACGTAGCCAACCGCGCTAATCGGACGTGCGGTGGTTAAGGACAACAAACAAAACACAAAAATCTGTTCTTAAAAAATGAGTTTGTCAATCTAGATGATGATGATTTAAAAGTTGCACAGCTCCCAGCGCGTCCTGATATCGAAAAGGAAAGAGCGTTCCAGACGGCCGCAGAAGCGCATTTGAATGCGCGCGATGCGCTGACCTCACCGCCTTTGTTCCGTGGCTAGCCACAAGCCGCTGTGGGATGACCGGAGTTCATTTAGTGGGGGAGGGCCAGAGGTCGCAATCGGGTACCCGATACCCGTACCCTACCCGATACCGGCTACCCGTACCCAGCCGGGTACGGGTAGCCGTTTGCGAGCCTGGTGCGGCCGGGTACGGGTAGGCCGTGAGTCACTGGTGAGTCACCGTTTGTCACTCATTTCCCAACGTCTTGTCTCTTCTCACAATTCAAGTTCCTAGAATCAACCCACCCGCGCCTGCAACATGGCTTCATCCCAGAGGTCGCAATCGGGTACCCGTACCCTACCCGATACCCGGCCGGGTACGGGTAGCCGGGTAGGGTACGGGTACCCGATTGCGACCCTGGTGCGGCCGGGTACGGTAAGGAATCAAAACCGTTTCCGACCTCTGGGAGGGCTGTTGTTCTTGAATGTATGTGTGCGTATGTATGAATTTAGGCTGGGCCATGTATCCCGCATGCCCAGCCACCGATGCCCAAACAGCTTTTGTTCGGCCGGATCGAGGGGATAAACGGGCGCGGCACGGGCTAGGAAGAGATGGAGTGATGTGGTACAGGAGGACGTGGAGCTGAGTGGACTTGCGATGACTGGTACCAGCGGTGTCAAGATCGGCCTCTGTGGAGGAGGCTCGTGAAGGACGCTACTGGGCAGTTGGAGGCAGTCGCCCTCCAACAACAATGGAGGGCGGAGGAGCGACGCTCACAACAACGAGCGGATCGCCGGGTGGCTAAAGCACAGCAAGTTGGCACAGTAGGGGCACAGGTGGTGCATCAGCCAGTCATCTCAGTCGTCTCAGTCAGTCGACCCGTAGCACCTGAGTCTGCCCCGTGACCTCCTGCCAGCGGGCGTTCGACACTTCACGTGGCCTCAAGGTGCACTTGGCCTGGCACAAGCGTCGTGGTGACCTCACCGCCACTTAGTGGCGAATGGCGGTTGTTGTATTTTGAACTTATTTCACATTGTACACAACCAGCCATGCTAATCCTAGGTGCGGTATGTTGTGAGGAGTGGTGGTACACTGGTTAGCGCACTGCGCTCCGAATCCGACGACCCAGGTTCGATTCCCGCTCACGGCCAACATCAGCATCACACATCTGAACCGGTCCTGCGCTTTCGCTCGGTCGACTCAGCCTCAAATGAGTACCTGGTGCGGTGTGTAAACATCGCCACTGGGGAGACAAAGGCGGCCGGGCGTGGCGCTGGCCACTCACCCCTCGTGTGCCGTGCCGGCCTTCGTAGGTGCTACTCGCTGACAGCACTTGCCCCAACAGTCTGTCAAGCTATACGGGGGATCTTGTCTTTATCTTTGTGTGTGTGTGTAGCGGTGCGTGTACGCGAGTCTGTGCGATTATTTGAGTCTGTAGGTGTGTAAATTAATCTGTGTGTGTATGGGAGAGGGTGTGGTGGGTGTCCGTGTGTGNTCTGTGTCTGAAATGGGGGTCNTGTTTGNTATTCTGTGTATGTGTGTGTCTGTGTGTGATGTGAGTCTCTGTGTGAATGTGTGTATGTGTGTGTGTCTGTGTGTGTGTGGTGTGTGTGTGTAGTGTGTGTGTGTATGTGTGTGTCTGTGTGTGNATGTGTCTCTGTGTGTGATGTGANGTCTGTACGTTATGTGTGTGTATGTGTGTGTCTGTGCGTGTATGTGAGTCGNGTGTGATGTGAGTCTGTGTGTCTGTATGTGTGTGTATGTTGGTGTATGTGAGCGTGTGTGTGTGAGTGNGTCTGTGTGTGAGTCTGTGTGTGTTAGTGTGTGTGTGTGTGTAGTGTGTGTGTGGTGTGTNAGTCTGTGTGTGTATGTGAGTCTGGTTGTGTGAGTCTGTGTGTGTGTGTGATGTGTGTGTGTGTATGCGAGTCTTGTGTGTCTGTGTGTGTGTGTCTGTGTATGTGAGTCTGTTATGTGTGTGTGTCTGTGTGTGTGTCTGTGTGTGTGTATGTGTGTGTATGCGAGTCTGTGTGTGTCTGTGTGTGTGTATGTGTCTGTGTGTGTGTCTGTATGTGTGTGTATGGGAGTCTGTGTGTGTGTGTGCTGCAGCAAGCTGTCCTCTGGGTCTCCTCTGTGAGCCTTATATGGCACGGGCTCATGAGGAATGCTGAGATGTTAACAACTTGTTTGTGAGGTGGTGCTGGTGCTGGTGGTGGTAGGGGGTCATAGAGTGGCTTGTTCCTGACTAAACAAGCCCTGGCAGCTACACGCTGATACAGCTGAATGCAGGCGAACGCAGTGGAGAGCGACGCGCTTCTACACATGGCATGAAATCGAGCGGTGGTGAAGCGTCGTGCCCTGCGCCAATGCTGCCACCAGCTCAGATAGCTCCTGCCGCTGATGTCACCGTGGCAGGGTGGAGCTCAGATGTCACCCGTGGCAGGGTGGAGCTCAGATGTCTCCCCTGCCACTGATGTCACCGTGGCAGTGTGGAGCTCAGATGTCACCCGTGGCAGGGTGGAGCTCAGATGTCTCCCCCTGCCACTGATGTCACCGTGGCAGGGTGGAGCTCAGATGTCTCTCCTGCCACTGATGTCACCGTGGCAGGCTACAACTTTTCTTACAATCGACGAACTCCAAACGCCACCCGTAGCTTTATGCGTGCGACCGTGCGTGTGTGTGTACGTGCGTGTGTGTGTACGTGTGTGTGTACGACTGTGCGTGCGTGTGTGCGTGTGCGTACGTGCGTGTGTGTGTACGACCGTGCGTGCGTGTGTGCGTGTGTGTGTGCGTGCGTGCGTGTGTGCGTACGTGCGTGTGTGTGCGACCGTGCGTGCGTGTGTGCGTGTGTGTGTACGTGCGTGTGTACGACCGTGCGTGCGTGTGTGCGTACGTGCGTGTGTGTGTACTACCGTGCATGCGTGTGTGCGTGTGTGCGTGCGTACGTGCGTGTGTGTGTACGACCGTGCGTGTGTGTGTGCGTGCGTGCGTGCGTGTGCGTACGTGCGTGCGTGTGTACGCGTGTGTGTGTGATTTTCTTTAATTGACCTCCCCCCCACTCCCATGCCCCTTCCTCGGCAGCAGCTAAACACGTTTCTCCATCCGTGAATTAATAATGATAATAATTGTCACAAAAATCAAGAAACACGTAAACATGTTTGTTGTTGTTGTGTGTGTGCGCGCGCGGGAGGGAGGAAGGGGGTTTAAATGTTGAATATTGTCACCCACGTGCCCCCGACCCTCCCACCACCAGGGCAAGTTCATCAAGATCAACTTCGACGTGACGGGGTACATCGTGGGGCAAATATCGAGACCTGTATCCTTCCAAACCAAGCCTCGTTTCAATCGCCGCGGGCAGAATGCATTTTTTTTGCTATTTTTTTAAAATGATTCTTTTTGATTTTTGCATTTTTCATTTTTTTTTGCAGATTTTTTTGTTTTCTATTTACGGGACNTTTTTTTTAGAAAGTAATTGGGAGCTATATCGGACGCGAGTACATCTAATCGTCACGATCATTGGTTCACTGCTGTTCAAAGACTCAGTCGTGCGGTGAAGCTAGGATATGCCTCGTGTGTGTGTGTGTGTCTGTGTGTGTGTCTGTGTGTGTCTCTGTGTGTGTGTCTGTGTGTATTGTGTCTGTGTGTGTGTATGTGTGTGTTTGTCTGTGTTGTGTCTGTGTGTATGTGTGTGTCTGTGTGTGTCTGTATGTATGTGTGTGTATGTGTGTGTGTGTGTTTTGTGTGTGTATGTGTGTGTGTTGTGGGGAGCGGTGNTGTAGTGGTTAGCACGCTGCGCTATGAACCCATCTACCCGGGTTCGATTNCCGCTCACGGCCAACACCCAGTAACGATTATTTGAACGGGTCCTGGTCCTCCCTAGGTCGACTCAGCCTGAAATGAGTACCTGGTGCGGTGTGTAAACATCGCCACTGGGAGACAAAGGCGGCGGGCGTGTGCTGGCCACCCACCCCTCGTGTACCGTCCAGCCTTCATAGGTGCTCGCTAACAACACTTGCCCTACAGTCTGTTAAGGCTACACGGGGGATCTTTGTGTGCGTGTGCAGAAGACCAGAATCGGTGATCTAGCTGGCAATGTGTTCACCATGGTAGAGGGTTTGGGGGGGGGGTAGATGCTCAAAATATCCCACAATATATTGCTATAAAATAGATTTCTGTTTATATGATTGTGGTTATGGTTGTACTTTATTATAAATCCCTAATCTCTGCCATTACATACAATGACACAAGAAAGCTAAAACATTTCAAACAGAGCAATATAATACAATACACTATTAGACATTGTTGTAAAAAAATAAAAAGTCCATCCCGTGTGTTAGTGAGTTTTTTAATATTTTACGCAAGAAATGGCTGGAGATTCGGTTTCAAATTTAGATTGTAAGTTTCCCCGAAGCTTGACACAACGTAAGGGACCGTGGCCAATTACAGCCAACGTCAGTTGACCGTTGACGATTAGACCCAAGCCGAAACATAACATCTTAAAAGAATGTTTTAAAATATATATTTTTTACTTTTTATGATAGAATATAGTGTTGTCATCGGTATGACACATGCATACCAAGTCTGCAGTCGATACCACATTGGGAAGTGGGTTAAAATTGAGTTACAAGATTTGAGTAAACAACAACAACAACCAACAACACAACAACAACAACAACGACAACAACAACAGAGTGAGTTCAATGCGATCTCGTTGCTCTGCACGTGCGCTGACCTAAGTCGGCCCAATAACAAGAAAATAAAATCCGCTCGACACAAAAGTCTCATTTCTTGTGGGCCCTCCTTTTCAAGCGGTGAGTTCGCTTCGAGTAAACAACAACAACAACTCCTTGACGGCGCCCTCAGACCTCCTGGAGAAATCTCGCGCGGTGCGTCAGCGAGGGACGAACGGAGTTTCCACATCTTCTACTACCTCGTCGCCGGCGCCAACGATAAGCAGAAGGGTAAGAATCCGAGGGGTGTCACCGTCAATTAAACACGTAGTAGTAGTAGTCGTAGTAGTAGTCGTAGACTTTTGCGAGCAATATTATCCATAATAGAGGTTTTTAAATCTTTACATTAAGTTTGCTTGCTTGCTTGCTTAGGACCGTGCAAATCTTTCGGTCGTTTTTTAACCCACTTCCCGTGATCCAGTCGAGCTGACATTTTTCACACAGACTCGTTGTGCGTGACAATTAATGTTCGTGGAAAATGTTTACAAAATTTTACACTTTTTAGGACAAAAATATTATATTTAATTACCAATTGCTTAATGGTGCATGCAATCATCTGACCCATAGGTGGCAGCCATCTCAAGCCAGAGGACGAGAGGACTCTAGCCGCCACGCATATAAAGGATTTATAGTGAAAAACTTTGTTTTTACGGGTTATACTTGTTTTGGGGGTTAGATCGCGTGGATATGTAAATGTGTCGTGAAACCCGCCACCACCGACACAGCCAACTAGTGAGGTTGTCACGTAAACAGAACGTTGCCAATTCGTCACGAGTACAGCACTAGTGTTTAGTGTAGTGTATAGTGTAGTATACTAGTACAGCACTAGTGTATAGTGTAGTGTATAGTGTAGTATACTAGTACAGCACTAGTGTATAGTGTAGTGTATAGTAGTGTATAGTGCAGTATACTAGTACAGCACTAGTGTATAGTGTAGTGTATGCACTAGTGTATCGTGTAGTGTATAGTGTAGTATACTAGTACAGCACTAGTGTATAGTATAGTATAGTGTAGTGTATAGTGTAGTGAGTAGTGTAGTGTATAGTAGTGTTATGTAGTGTATAGTGTAGTGTATAGTGTAATGTATAGTGTAGTGTATAGTGTAGTGTATAGTGTAGTAAACTAGTAGAGCACACCGGTGTGTTGGAGAGCCAAGCCACAACATTTACAATCCAAATATGGCTGTCGCCTGATGAAGCTGGTTGTAATTACTGGCGCGTGTGTGCGTACGTGTGTGTGTGCCTGTGCGTGTGTGCGTGCGTGCGTGTGTGTCTGTGTGTGTGTCTGTGCGCGTGCGTGTGTGTGCCTGTGTTTCTGCGTGCGTGCGTGTGTGCCTGTGTGTGTGTCTGTGTGCGCCTGTGTGTGTGTCTGTGTGCGTGCGTGCGTGTGTGTGCCTGTGTACGTGTGTGCCTGTGTGTGTGTCTGTGTGCGTGCGTGTGTGTGTCTGTGTGCGTGCGTGTGTGTGTCTGTGTGCGTGTGTGTGTCTCTGTGTGCATGCGCGTGTGTGTCTGTGTGTGTGTCTGTGTGCGTGTGTGTGTGTCTGTGTGTGTCTCTCTGTGTGCGTGTGTGTGTGTTTGCGTGTGTCTCTGTGTGCGTGCGAGTGTGTCTGTCTGCGTGTGTCTGTGTGCGTGCGTGTGTGTGTATGCGTGTCTGCGTGCGTGCGTGTGTGTCTGTGTGTGCCTGTGTGTGTGTCTGTGTATCTGTGTGTGCCTGCGTGCGTGCGAGCAGAGGAGTTCCTGCTGGAGGAGTTCAACAAGTATCACTTCATGTCCTTCGGCTACGTGCCCGTACCTGGCCAGTCGGACCAGGAGATGCTCATTGAACCGTCGATGCCATGTCCATCATGGGCATCAGCCAGGAAGATCTCAGCTGTGGTCCATCGCATCGGGCACCTTGCACCACACTCAAACTAAACTTGAACTTGTTTGGATTTAAAGCTTTCGTGACTGCAGGGATTCATATTATAATTGTTTTTTTTTTACCCTTCTATCTGGCAACAAAACTGACACCTTTTTACAAGGAGTCATGTTTGCATAGACCGCAATACCTGCAGTCATAATGCAAACAAAAAACATAACTCTGATAATGTATGCACTGTCCTTGAAGTTGATTGGTCCACACCCGAGACAACTTTCCTTAGAGCCTAGTCTCACATGGGTTGGACCAGATGACGCCAAAAGGCGCACTGCAAACATGACTCCTTGTAAAAAGGTGTCAGTTTTGTTGCCAGATAGAAGGGTAAAAAAAAACAATTATCATATTTTTACTGGCAAATGAGGTTCCCATAGTGGGATTCATTTTCTTGGTTCTTTCGGTAGAGTCACGTAGGTAGAAATATAAAATACAATTATTTTGTTTTATTTTATTTAAAAAAAAATTCTTTTTAAAATACTTTTTTTTGTTTTCTTTCATTTTTTAATAAAAATATTTTGTGTTTATTTCATTTTTAAAATAAATTAGTTTTTGTTGTATTTTTCTTAAATTTTTTTTTTATTTCATTTTTGAAATCAAATAATTTTTGTTGTATTTTATCTTTAAAAAAATGTATTTATTAATTACATTTTTTTATACAATTATTTGGTTTTATTTCATTTTTCTACCTACATGACTTTACCGAAAGAACCAAGGCGTATGGATTCCTGCAGTCACGAAAGCTTCAAATCAAGATTATACCATACCTTTCGATTTAAAGCTTTCGTGACTGCAAGGATTCATCTTCTTGGTTCTTTCGGTAAAGGCACGTAGAAGGGAAATAATAATATTATAAAATATAAAACAATACAAATTTCTCACGACGTTTCGACTGCAACACAAGCAATCATCATCAGGTGTGAAATCCACAGCAAGAAAATTATTTCAGCAGGTGTGAACTCAATGGAGCAGGCTATAGTATCGTGTGCAAGCGTAACCTGGGTCACCCAGTTACATCTCCACCCACCAACCCACCCACCAACCCACCTCTAGACCCTCACAGCTGCCCCCATCCACCCACCCACCTCAACACTCACCCACCCATCTCTGTACCCGATAGCCACCCACCCATCCACCCACCCACCCATCTACCCACCCACGTCTATACCCTCACAGCTGCCCCATCCACCCACCCACCTAAACACTCACCCACCCATCTCTGTACCCCAATAGCCACCCACCCACCCATCCACCTGCCCACCCACCCATCTACGTGCCCACGCATCTACCCACCCATTCACCATACCACCCACCCACCCATCTACCCACCAACCCACCTCTATACCCTCACAACTGCCCCCATCCACCCACCTCAACACTCACCCACCCATCTCTGTACCCCGATAGCCACCCACCCACCCATCCACCCACCCACCCATCTACCCACCCATCCACCCACCCATCCACCCACCCACCCATCCACCCATCTACCCATCCACCCACCTGAGTCATTCCACAACGCCAGATGGTGACCAGCGCGTTTCCCGCTCTGTCTCTCCGTGCCGTGCAGCCATCTTCAAAGTGGTGTCGGCCGTGCTCCAGTTCGGCAACATCGAGTTCAAGAAGGAGAGGAATACGGACCAGGCCTCTATGCCGGACAACACGGGTACCCTCGCTAACGGGGGGGGGNGGGGGGGACACGCAGGGGTCACGGAGAGGTCACGGAGTGGGGGACGTAGGAAGGATAGCGGCGGTGATTCGGAAGTTTGACGGGGATTTTTGGGGGTCACAGACAGGTCGCGGGCGTTGTGAGAGGTCAAAGTCAGCTCACGTGGATTGTAAAAACTAAAATTCACGTAGACGTCACATTCGTAGTGCGGGGTCACGCTGAGGCCACGCAGGAAACTCGGAGGTCGCAGTGATCACTCAGAGATCACGAGAAATTCGGAGGGATTCTAGGAAGGTCACGGCGATCGTAGGGAGGTCACGGGAGGTCATAGAGATCAGGAGGGGTCACGGGAGGTCAAGCTTCGTTGAGAGATCAAGGGGGATGACGGATTGGTCAGAGGTCACGGAGATCGTATAGAGGTCACGGACATCGTAAACAGATCACGGGGATCATAGAGAGGTCACAGAGATCATAGAAAGGTCACGGGAGGTCATAGAAATGTCACGGACATCATAAACAGATCACGGAGATCATAGAGAGGTCACGGACATCGTAAACAGATCACGAGAGAGGTCACAGAGATCGTGAAAGGTCACGGGATCATAGAGAGGTTCGTACAGATCACGGGGGCGGTGGACATCGCAGCGGGGAGAGAGGTCACAGAGATCATAGAAAGCACGGGGGGTCATGGGTCACGGACATCGCAGATCACGGGGCATAGAAGGTCACAGAATCGTAGGGCACGAGGGTCACGGTTAGGCACGGGATCTTCAAGTTCGTANAGAAGGCCGGGCGGTGGTGAGCGGGCGGGAGGGTGGGGCCGGTGTTTGACCGCCCGCTCGCCCCCGACCCGCTGCTCCAGCCGCGCAGAAGGTAGCCATCTGCTNGGCAGCCTGACGGATCACGCGCGCCATCCTCACCCGCGCATCAGTCGGACCGACTCGTGCACGGGCCCACCAAAGCAGTCGTCCGCTCGCTCGCTCGCCTGCTCGTCTGCTCGCCTGCCCGCCTACTCACCCACCACCCAGCCCACCCACTCACTCACCCANCTCCTCCACTCGCCTTCCCGCCCGCCCACCCGCTCACTCGCTCGCTCACCCGCTCACTCTCTCAGTCACTCACTTACCAACCACCCAGCCACGCACCCACTCACTCACCCACTCGCTCGCTCACTCGTCCGCTCGCCCGCTCACCGCTCGTTCGCTCACTCACCCGCTCACTCTCTCAGTCACTCACTTACCAACTCACCCAGCCACGCACCCACTCACTCACCCACTCGCTCGCTCACTCGTCCGCTCGCCCGCTCACCCGCTCGTTCGCTCCTCACCCGCTCACTCGCTCGGTCACNCACTTACCAACTCACCCGCCACGACCCTCATCACCCACTCNCTCGCTTACTGTCCGCTCGCGCCGCCCGCTCACCCGCTGTTCGCTCGCTCACCNGCTCACTCGCTCGGTCACTCACTTACCAACTCACCCAGCCACGCACCCACTCACTCACCCACCTCGCTCACTCGTCCGCTCGCTCGCCCGCACGCTCACCCGCTCGTTCGCTCCTCACCCGCTCACTCGCCAGTCACTCACTTACTGACCACCCAGCCACGCACCCACTCACTCACCCACTCGCTCGCTCACTCGTCCGTTCGCTCGCCCGCTCACCCACTCGTTCGCTCACTCACCCGCTCACTCGCTCGGTCACTCACTTACCAACTCACCCAGGCCNCGCACCCACTCACTCACCCACTCGCTCGCTCACTCGTCCGTTCGCTCGCCCGCTCACCCGCTCGTTCGCTCGCTCANCCGCTCGCCCGCTCGGTCACTCACTTACCAACTCTACCCACCCACGCACCCACTCACTCACCCANCTCGCTCACTCAGCTGCTCACCCGCTCGCCCGCCCGCTCATCCGCCCGCTCACTCGCTCATTCACTTACCGACTCTACGCAGCCCAGCGACTTGTGTCACGCACCCATTCGCTCACGCACCCGCGAACCCACTCACTCACCCAGCCACTCGACCAGCCCGCTCATCCGCCCACCTACTCACTCGCTCACTCACTTGCGAACTCACCCAGCGACATACTCACTCACCCACCCACTCACCCACTTGCCTACCCATCCACCCACTCACCCACCCACTCACCCACCCACCCACTCACCCACTCACTCAGCCACTCACCCACCCACCCACTCAGTCAATCAATCACTCACTCACCCACCCACTTGCCTACCCATCCACGCACCCACTCACCCACCCACTCACCCACTTGCCTACCCATCCACGCACTCACTCACTCAGTCACTCACTCACCCACTCACCCACCTACTCACCCACCCACTCACCCACTCACTCACCCACCCACCCACTCAGTCCAATCACCCACTCACCCACCCACCACTCACCCACCACCCACCCATCCACGCACCCATTCACTAGTCACTCACCCACTCACCCACCACCACTCACCCACCCACTCACTCACTCACTCACACACCCACCCACCCACCCACCCACCCACCCACCCACTCACTCACTCACCCACCCACCCACCCACCCACCCACTCACTCACTCACATCCTCATCGTCCACCTCCACCGACTTTGCGGTGGAGGCGCTCACTGTACGACCACTCACCCACCCACCCACCCACTCCCACCCACCCACCCACTCACCCACTCACCCACCCATCCACTCACCCACCCACCCACTCACCACCCACCCACTCACCCACTCACCCACCCACCCACACACTCACTCACTCACTCACCCACCCACTCACCCACCCACTCATCCACCCACTCACCTACCCATCCACGCACCCACTCACCACTCACCCACCCACCCACTCACCCACCCACCACACATCCTGCCCCGTTCACCTGACCCACGTACCTTCCATTCTTCCTGTATCCTCATCGCCCTCCTGCAGGCTGACTTTGCGGTGGAGGCGCTGGCCAAGGCGCTGTACGACCCCTGTTCCGCTGGCTCGTCTTCCGCTCAACAACTTGCAGACGCACCGGCAGCGCCTCCTTCATCGGCATCCTCGATATCGCCGGCTCACTCGAGGTTCGACTCATCTTCGTAGCAACTGAAGTCCGATGGTGGTGGTGGTCAGGCGTGGGAGGGGGAGGGGGGGCAGGGTCTTTGTAACCCACCCAGCGGCCCTGCACCCTATGATGATGATGGTGACNATGAANGGTGACCGAATGATGATGATGATGACTCGGTGATGGTGACGACATTGACGACGATGAAGACGACGATGTGGTGATGATGATGACCATGGCGATGACGACGGCATGTGATGATGGTGATATGACGTGTGACCATGACGTTGACACGACGCGATGGCACGGATGGTGATTGATGGTGATGATGATGACGACGACGGATACGATGATGGTGATTGGTGATGATGATGACGACNTGATGACGATGATGATGGTGGACACGACGTGGGACGGCGATGATGATGACAGATGACTTTGTGAACTGATGATGCGACGATGGACGACGATGATGATGATGATGATGGCGATGATGATGGTAGTGACGATGATGATGACGATGATGACGACGATGATGATGACGATGATGATGACGACGACGATGATGATGGCGACGATGACGACGACGATGATGACGGTGATGGTGACGACGATGATGACGATGATGATGACGGTGATGGTGACGATGATGATGATGTGATGACGATGATGATGATGACGGCGATGATGGTGATGATGACGACGATGACGTTGANGACATGATGGTGATGATGATGACGACGACGATGATGACGATGATGACGGCGATGATGATGACGACGATGATGATGACGATGATGGCGATGATGATGACGATGACGGTGCACACTCCACTGACGGCATATGCCCGCTCTTCCGCGCGCGTTCACTGCGTACGTCCCGTCCTTCCCTCCCCCACTGTGGACCCTTGCCCCCCACCACCCCCACCCCCCCCACCCCCCGACGGCTCCGGCCACAGCTGAACTCGTTCGAGCAGCTGTGCATCAACTACACGAACGAGAAGCTGCAGCAGCTGTTCAACCACACGATGTTCATCCTGGAGCAGGAGGAGTACCAGCGCGAGGGCATCGAGTGGAACTTATCGACTTCGGGCTCGACTTGCAGCCCTGCATCGAGCTCATAGAGCGCGCGGTGAGTTCAGCGGGCCTTCACTCAGTAGGGACCTTCACTCAGACCTTCACTCAGTACCAGCGGGAAGGCATCGAGTGGAACTTTATCGACTTCGGGCTCGACCTGCAGCCCTGCATCGAGCTCATAGAGCGCGCGGTGAGTTCAGCGGGCCTTCACTCAGTAGGGGCCTTCAGTGGGACCTTCACTGAGACCTTCACTCAGTACCAGCGCGAGCATCAGTGGAACTTTATCGACTTCGCTCGACCTGCAGCCCTGCATCGACTCATAGAGCGTGCGGTGAGATCAGCGGGCCTTCACTCAGTAGGGGCCTTCAGTAGGGACCTTCACTGAGACCTTCAGTGAGACCTTCACTCAGTAGGGACCTTCAGAGACCTTCCCTGAGACCTTCACTCAGTAGAAACCTTCAGAGACCTTCAGAGACCTTCACTGAGACCTTCACTCAGTGAAACCTTCAGAGACCTTCAGAGACCTTCACTAAGACCTTCACTCAGTAGGGACCTTCACTNGAGACCTTCACTGAGACCTTCAGTGAGAACTTCACTCTGTAGAGACCTCCAGTAGCGACCTTCACTGAGACCTTCACTGAGACCTTCACTGAGAACTTCACTCACTAGAGACCTTCACTGAGAGAGACCTTCACTTAGTAGAGACCTTCACTGAGACCTTCAGTCAGAGAACTTCACTCTGTAGAGGCCTCCAGAGACCTTCACTGAGACCTTTACTCACTGAGACCTTCACTGAGACCTTCACTCTGTAGAGACCTTCACTGAGACCTTCACTGAGACCTTCACTGAGACCTTCACTCTGTAGAGACCTTCACTGAGACCTTCACTGAGACCTTCACTGAGACCTTCACTCTGTAGAGACCTTCAGAGACCTTCACTGAGACCTTCACTGAGACCTTCACTGAGACCTTCACTCACTAGAGACCTTCAGAGACCTTCACTCACTGAGACCTTCACTCAGTAGGGACCTTCAGAGACCTTCACTGAGACCTTCACTGAGACCTTCACTNTGTAGAGACCTCCAGTAGTGACCTTCACTGAGACCTTCACTGAGACCTTCACTCAGTAGGGACCTTCACTCCCCCCCCCCGCCCCCCTCTAGAACAACCCCCCAGGCATCCTGGCTCTGCTGGACGAGGAGTGCTGGTTCCCCAAGGCGACGGACAAGAGCTTCGTGGACAAGCTGGGCCAGGAGCAGGGCAGTAACCCCAAGTTCCAGAAGCCGCGGCAAGTCAAGGAGAAGTGCGACTTCATGCTCGTGCACTACGCCGGCAAGGTGAGGCACGCTGACGGAGAGGCGGCGGTGAAGTGAGTGGGTGGGTGGGTGGGTGAGTGGGTGGGTGAGTGGGTGGGTGGATGGGTAGGCAAGTGGGTGAGTGGTGGGTGAGTGCGACTTCATGATCGTGCACTACGCCGGCAAGGTGAGGCACGCTGACGGAGAGGCGGCGGTGAAGTGAGTGGGTGGGTGGGTGGGTGGGTGGGTGAGTGGGTGAGTGGGTGGGTGGGTGGGTGGGTGAGTGGGTGGGTGAGTGGGTGGGTGATGGGTGAGTGGGTGGGTGGGTGGGTGAGTGCGACTTCATGATCGTGCACTACGCCGGCAAGGTGAGGCACGCTGACGGAGAGGCGGCGGTGAAGTGAGTGGGTGGATGGGTGAGTGGGTGGGTGGGTGGGTGGGTGAGTGGTGGGTGGGTGAGTGGGTGAGTGAGTGGGTGGTGGGTGGGTGAGTGGGTGGGTGGGTGGTGGGNGTGTGAGTTGAGGGTGGTTGGGTTGGGGTGAGTGGGACTGGGTGAGTGGGTGGG
Source organism: Lethenteron camtschaticum (assembly GCA_018977245.1). Classification (NCBI taxonomy): domain Eukaryota; kingdom Metazoa; phylum Chordata; class Hyperoartia; order Petromyzontiformes; family Petromyzontidae; genus Lethenteron; species Lethenteron camtschaticum. The sequence continues at coordinate 4,727,451 of MU249627.1, forward strand.
TGAGTGACGTGGGTGGGTGAGTGAGTGGGTGAGTGAGCGATGATGGATGAGTGAGTGGGTGGGTGGATGGGTGAGTGCGACTTCATGATCGTGCACTACGCCGGCAAGGTGAGGCACGCTGACGGAGAGGCGGCGGTGAAGTGAGTGGGTGGGTGGGTGGGTGGGTGAGTGGGTGGGTGGGTGGGTGAGTGGGTGGGTGGGTGGGTGAATGGGTGGGTGAGTGGGTGGGTGGGTGGGTGGGTGGGTGGGTGGGTGGATGAGTGAGTGGGTGGGTGGGTGGGTGGGTGCAGTGAGTGGTGGGTGGGTGGAAAGGTGAGTGAGTGAGTGGGTGGTGGGTGAGTGGTGAGTGGGTGGGTGGGTGGGTGAGTGGGTGGGTGGGTNGGTGGGTGGGTGTGAGTGAGTGGGTGGGTGGGTGGGTGGGTGGGTGAGTGAGTGGGTGGGTGGGTGGATGAGTGAGTGGTGGTGGGTGGGTGGATGAGTGGGTGGATGAGGGGTGGGACTGCGATGAGTGAGTGGGTGGGTGGGTGGGTGGGTGGGTGGGTGGGTGGGTGGGTGGGTGGGTGGGTGGGTGAGTGAGTGGGTGGGTGGGTGAGTGAGTGGGTGGGTGGGTGGGTGGCAATGAGTGAGTGGGTGGGTGAGTGAGTGGGTGGATGGGTGAGTGAGTGGGTGGGTAAGTGGGTGAATGAGTGAGTGGGTGAGTGGGAAGACGAGTGAGTGGGTGGGTGGGTGAGTGGGTGAATGAGTGAGTGGGTGAGTGGGTAGACGAGTGAGTGGGTGGGTGGGTGAGTGGGTGGGTGGGTGAGTGGGTGAATGAGTGAGTGAGTGGTGGATGAGTGAGTGGGTGGGTGGTGAGTGGGTGAGTGAGTGGGTGGGTGGGTGAGTGGGTGGGTGGGTGAGTGATTGGTGCAAGTGAGGCACGCTGACGGAGAGGCGGTGGTGAGTGAGTGGGTGGATGAGTGAGTGGGTAGGTGGTGGGTGAGTGGGTGGGTGGGTGAGTGAGTGGGTGGGTGGGTGGGTGAGTGAGTGGGTGGGTGAGTGAGTGAGTGGGTGGTGGGTGGGTGANTGGGTGGATGAGTGAGTGGGTGGGTGGGTGGGTGAGTGGGTGGGTGGGTGTGAGTGAGTGGGTGAATGAGTGAGTGAGTGGGTGGATGAGTGAGTGGGTGGGTGGGTGAGTGGGTGGATGAGTGAGTGATTGGGGCAAGGTGAGGCACGCTGACGGAGAGGCGGTGGTGAGTGAGACTATGGGTGGATGAGTGAGTGGGTAGGTGGGTGGGTGAGTGGGTGGGTGGGTAGATGAGTGAGTGGGTGGGTGGGTGGGTGAGTGAGTGGGTGGGTGAGTGGGTGAGTGGGTGGGTGGGTGAGTGGGTGGATGAGTGAGTGGGTGGGTGGGTGGGTGGGTGGGTGGGTGAGTGGGTGGGTGAGTGAGTGTGTGGGTGAGTGGGTGGGTGGGTGGGTAGATGAGTGGGTAGATGAGTGATGGGTGGGTGGATGAGTGGGTGGATGAGTGAGTGGGTGGGTGGGTGGGTGAGTGGGTGGGTGAGTGAGTGAGTGGATGAGTGAGTGAGTGGGTGCACTACGCCGGTGGTGAGTGAGTGGGTGGATGAGTGAGTGAGTGGGTGGATGAGTGGTAGATGAGTGAGTGAGTGGGTAGATGAGTGGATGAGTGAGTGGGTGAATCAGTGGGTGGATGAGTGAGTGGGTGGATGAAGTGGGTGGATGAGTGAGTGGATGGATGAGTGGGTGAGTGAGTGGGTGGATGAGTGGGTGGACTAAGTGAGTGAGTGAGTGGGTGGATGAGTGGNTTAGTGGGTAGATGAGTGAGTGGATGAGTGAGTGGGTGGGTGGATGAGTGAGTGGATGAGTGGGCGAGCGAGTGGGCGAGCGAGTGGGCGAGTGAACGGGTGACTCTCTGCCCGAGGGTTGCCACCTTTCCCTCCCAAAAACCAAACCCGAACGGGTGACAACCCTCACCCCGCTCCACCCAATGCCGCTCCACCCTCCCCCTCTCTCCACCTCTCTCCCCTCGATTCGCTCCTGCCCAAGACCTGAACCCCCGCCCCCCTCTCTCTGCCCCCCCCCCCCTCTCTGCCCCCCCCTGCCCCCACCTTGCACCGGTCTCGCCGGTACAGGTGGAATACCAGGCCGACCAGTGGCTCACCAAGAACATGGACCCCTGAACGACAACGTGGCGTCGCTGCTCAACCAGTCGTCCGACAAGTTTGTGGCCGAGCTCTTCAAGGACGGTGAGGCCAGGTTTTGTTACCTTCACGATGGGGGGGGGGGGGGCAGTGGGGGGAGCAGTGGGGGGGCAGTGGGGGGGGTGGGGAGGGGCTCAATGGGGAGGGAGGACGGGTGGGGAGGGGAGGGTGGGAGGAGGTGGGGAGGGGCTGGGTGGGGAGGGGAGGGTGGGGCTGGGTAGGGAGAGGCTGGTCACCCCGTGGTGCCCTTATAAAACTCAACGTTTAACCTACACACTACTACACGATACAGTACACTTATACAGGTAGGAACAACAGCTTTCACACTGCCCACCAGGGGTTGTTTGTCTGTCGTGCACATGGGGAGGGAGGGTGGGGGTGGGAGGGAGGGATTGGGCTGGGTGGAGAGGGGAGGGTGGGGAGGGGCTAGGCTGAGTTAAGCCGATTGATAACATCGATTAATAATGCACGAGAAAGGGGGGGTATTGGGGTACCGTGAACAGCCCGGCCCCCAATCAGTGGGGGCAGAACCGGTCACGAACCTGGTGGGGTGACCCCCGCTTGGGATGGCACCGCCTGCCCCCACTTCAAATGATTTTCTTCCACCACCTTTGACGCCTCGCCCGTGACATCCCCCCCCCTCCACCCACCTGCACCCCACTTCAAGTGTTTTTGTTCCACCGCCTCTGACGCCTCGCCCGTGACACCCCTCCANCCACCTGCCCCCACTTCAAATGATTTTCTTCCACAGCCTCTGACACCTCGCTCGTGANATTCCCCCCTCCACCCACCTGCCCCCCACTTCAAATGATTTTCTTCCAACGCCTCTGACGCCTCGCCCGTGACATNCCCCCCCCTCCACCCACCTGCCCCCACTTCAAATGATTTTCTTCCAACGCCTCTGACGCCTCGCCCGTGACATCCCCCCCCTCCACCCACCTGCCCCCACTTCAAATGATTTTCTTCCAACGCCTCTGACGCCTCTCCCGTGACATNCCCCCCCCTCCACCACCTGCCCCCACTCCAAATGATTTTCTTCCACTGCCTCTGACGCCTCGCCCGTGACATCCCCCCTCTCCACCCACCTGCCCCCCACTTCAAATGATTTTCTTCCACCGCCTCTGACACCTCCCCCTTCAAATGATTTCCTTCCAACGCCTCTGACACCTCGCCCATGACATTCCCCCCTCTCCACCCACCTGCCCCCACTTCAAATGATTTTCTTCCACCGCGTCTGACGCCTCGCCCGTGACATCCCCCCTCTCCACCCACCTCCCCCCACTTCAAATGATTTTCTTCCACAGCATCTGACACCTCACCCGTGACATCCCCCCCTCCACCCACCTGCCCCCCACTTCAAATGATTTTCTTCCACCGCCTCTGACGCCTGCTCGTGACATCCCCCCCCTCCACCCACCTGCCCCCCACCAAATGGTTTTCTCCCACAGCCTCTGACGCCTCGCCCGTGAAACCCCCCCCCCTCCACCCACCTGCCCCCACTTCAAATGATTTTCTTCCACAGCATCTGACACCTCACCCGTGACATNCCCCCCCCCTCCACCCACCTGCCCCCACTTCAAGTGGTTTTCTTCCACCGCCTCTGACGCCTCGCCCATGACATCCCCCCCTCACCCACCGCCCCCCACTTCAAATGATTTTCTCCCACAGCCTCTGACGCCTCGCCCGTGAATCCCCCCCTCCACCCACCTGCCCCCCACTTCAAATGATTTTCTTCCACAGCATCTGACACCTCTCCCGTGANANTCCCCCCACTCCACCCACCTGCCCCCACTTCAAATGATTTCTTCCACCGCCTCTGACGCCTCGCCCGTGACATCCCCCCCCCTCCACCCACCTGCCCCCACTTCAAATGATTTTCTTCCACCGCCTCTGACACCTGCCCCCCACTTCAAATGATTTCTTCCACAGCATCTGACGCCTCTCCCGTGACATNCCCCCCCCTCCACCACCTGNCCCCCACTTCAAATGATTTCCTTCCACAACCTCTAATACCTCACCCATGATTTTCCCATGCCACTAACCTCCCCCCCCCTCTGCCCCCCCCTCTCTGCCCCCCTCTCTGNCCCCCCCCCCCGTCCTCCACCACCAGTTGACCGCATTGTGGGGCTGAACCAGGCGGCGAACTTGGGGGGCGACTCCGGCTTCGGCGGGGCCGCGTCCAAGACCAAGAAGGGCATGTTCCGCACGGTGGGGCAGCTGTACAAGGAGCAGCTGCAAGCTGATGGCCACGCTGCGAAGCACCAACCCCAACTTCGTGCGCTGCATCATCCCCAACCACGAGAAGAAGGTGGGGGCTGGGGGGTGGGGGCNGGGGGGTCACGTGCGTGTGTCTCGGTGACGTGTCGTGCGTGGGTCACGTGGGTGTGTGTGGGTCATGTGAGTGTGGGTCGCGGGTGTGTGTGTCACGTGTGTGTGTGTCATGTGAGTGTGGGTCACGTGTGGGTCACGTGGTGTGTGTGTGTCACGCGGGTGTGGGTCACGTGGGTGTGTGTCATTCCGTGAGTGTGGGTCACGTGGGGTGGTCATGGAGTGTGGGTCACGTGGGTGTGTCACGTGGGTNTGTGTCATGTGGGTGTGTGGGTCACGTGTGTGTGTGGGTCACGTGGGTGTCAGTGTGGGTCACGTGGGTGTGTGTGGGTCACGTGATGTGTGAGTGTGGGTCACGTGGGTGTNTGTGGTCACGGGATGTGTCAGTGTGTCACGTGGGTGTGGGTCACGTGTCTGTGAGTGTGGGTCACGTGGGGGTGTGGGTCACGTGGGTGTCGGTGTGGGTCACGTGGCTGTGGGTCACGTGGCTGTCAGTGTGGGTCACNGTGTGTGTGTCACGTGGGTGTGGGCACGGGTGTGGGTCACGTGGGTGTGTCACGTGGGTGTGGGTCACGTGGGTGTGGGTCACGTGGGTGTGGGTCACNTGTGTGTGTGTCACGTGTGTGTGTGTGTCACGTGTGTGTGTGTCACGGTGTGGGTCAGTGTGGGTCACGTGGGTGTGTGTCACGTGGGTGTGTGTGTGGGTGTGGGTCACGTGTGTGTGGGTCACGTGGGTGTGGGTCACGTGTCACGTGTGTGTGTGTCACGTGGGTGTGGGTCACGTGTGTGGGTCACGTAGGTGTGGGTCACGTGGGTGTGGGTCACGTGTGTGTGGGTCACGTGGGTGTGTGGGTCACGTGTGTGTGGGTCACGTGGGTGTGGGTCACGTGTGTGTGTCACGTGGGTGTGGGTCACGTGTGTGGGTCACGTAGGTGTGGGTCACGTGTGTGTGTCACGTGTGTGTGGGGTCACNTGTGTGTGTCAAGTGTGTGTGTCACGTGTGTGGGTCACGTGTGTGTGTCACGTGTGTGTGGGTCACGTGTGTGTGGGTCACGTGGGTGTGGGTCACGTGGGTGTGGGTCACGTGTGTGTGGGTCACGTGTGTGTGTGTGTCACGTGTGTGTGGGTCACGTGCGTGTGGGTCACGTGGTGTGTGGGTCACGTGGGTGTGGGTCACGTGCGTGTGGGTCACGTGTGTGTGTGGTTCACGTGGGTGTGGGTCACGTGCGTGTGGGTCACGTGTGTGTGGGTCACGTGGGTGTGGGTCACGGGTGTGTGGGTCACGTGTGTGTGTGGGTCACACAGGTGAGGGTCACGTGGGTGAGGGTCACGGGGTGTGGGTCACGTGGGTGTGTGGGTCACGTGGGTGTGGGTCACGTGTGTGTGTGGGTCACACAGGTGAGGGTCACGTGGGTGAGGGTCACGGGGGTGTGGGTCACGTGTGTGTGGGTCACGTGGGTGTGGGTCACGTGCGTGTGGGTCACGTGTGTGTGTGGTTCACGTGGGTGTGGGTCACGTGGGTGTGTGGGTCACGTGGGTGTGGGTCACGTGGGTGTGGGTCACGTGGGTGTGTGGGTCACGTGCGTGTGGGTCACGTGTGTGTGTGGTTCACGTGTGTGTGGGTCACGTGCGTGTGGGTCACGTGGGTGTGTGGGTCACGTGTGTGTGGTTCACGTGGGTGTGGGTCACGTGGGTGGTGGGTCACGTGTGCGTGGGTCACGTGCGTGTGGGTCACGTGTGTGTGGGTCACGTGGGTGTGGGTCACGTGCGTGTGGGTCACGTGTGTGTGTGGTTCACGTGGGTGTGGGTCACGTGCGTGTGGGTCACGTGTGTGTGTGGTTCACGTGGGTGTGGGTCACGTGCGTGTGGGTCACGTGTGTGTCACGTGGGTGTGGGTCACGTGGGTGTGTGTACGTTGAACTTCTTTCGCACCATACGTAGCCAACCGCTCTAATCAAAGGTGCGGTTCCCCCACTCCCCTCCTGCCCCCCCACTACCCCCCCCTTATTCCCCCACTACCCCCTCTACCCCCCCCCTCTATTCCCCCACTACCCCCCTCTACCCCCCCCCTCTATTCCCCCACTACCCCCCTCTACCCCCCCCTCTANCCCCTCCCCTCTACCCCCCCTCTATTCCCCCCACTACCCCCCTCTACCCCCCCTCTATTCCCCCCACTACCCCCCTCTACCCCCCCTCTACCCCCTCCCCTCTACCCCTCCCCTCTACCCCCCCCTCTACCCCCCCCTCTACCTCCCCCGCTACCCCCCCCCTAGTCTGGCAAGCTGGAGAGCCACCTGGTGCTGGAGCAGCTGCGCTGCAACGGGGTGCTGGAGGGGATCCGCATCTGCCGCCAGGGGTTCCCCAACCGCGTGGTCTTCCAGGAGTTCCGGCAGCGGTGAGGCCGGGGATAGAGCGTTGCCCCCTCGCACGCGTGCGTTCTCTACGGGTGCTCAGGGTTTCCCCAAACCCCGTGGTCTTCCAGGAGTTCCGGCAGCGGTGAGGGCGGGGATAGAGCGTTGCCCCTCGCACGTGTGCGTTCTCTACGGGTGCTCAGTGGTTCCCCAACCGCGTGGTCTTCCAGGAGTTCCGGCAGCGGTGAGGGCGGGGATAGAGCGTTGCCCCTCGCACGTGTGCGTTCTCTACGGGTGCTCAGTGGTTCCCCAACCGCGTGGTCTTCCAGGAGTTCCGGCAGCGGTGAGGCCGGGGATAGAGCGTTGCCCCCTCGCACGCGTGCATTCTCTACGGGTGCTCAGTGGTTCCCCAACCGCGTGGTCTTCCAGGAGTTCCGGCAGCGGTGAGGCCGGGGATAGAGCGTTGCCCCCTCGCACGCGTGCGTTCTCTACGGGTGCTCAGGGTTTCCCCAACCCCGTGGTCTTCCAGGAGTTCCGGCAGCGGTGAGGGCGGGATAGAGCGTTGCCCCCTCGCACGCGTGCGTTCACTACGGGTGCTCAGGGGTTCCCCAACCGCGTGGTCTTCCAGGAGTTCCGGCAGCGTGAGGCCGGGGATAGAGCGTTGCCCCCTCGCACGTGTGCATTCACTACGGGTGCTCAGTGGTTCCCCAACCGCGTGGTCTTCCAGGAGTTCCGGCAGCGGTGAGGCCGGGATAGAGCGTTGCCCCCTCGCACGTGTGCGTTCTCTACGGGTGCTCAGTGGTTCCCAACCGCGTGGTCTTCCAGGAGTTCCGGCAGCGGTGAGGGCGGGGATAGAGCGTTGCCCCCTCGCACGCGTGCATTCTCTACGGGTGCTCAGTGGTTCCCCAACCGCGTGGTCTTCCAGGAGTTCCGGCAGCGGTGAGGGCGGCAGAGCTTGCCCCCTACGTGTGCCACCGGGTGCTAGGGGTTCCCCAACCGCGTGGTTTCCAGGAGTTCCGGCAGCGGTGAGGCCGGGGATAGAGCGTTGGCCCCTCGCACGCGTCGTCACTACGGGTGCTAGGGGTTCCCCAACCGCGTGGTTTCCAGGAGTTCCGGCAGCGGTGAGGCCGGGGATAGAGCGTTGCCCCCTCGCATGCGTGCATTCACTACGGGTGCTCAGGGTTTCCCCAAACCGCGTGGTCTTCCAGGAGTTCCGGCAGCGGTGAGGCCGGGATAGAGCGTTGCCCCTCGCACGCGTGCGTTCACTACGGGTGCTCAGGGGTTCCCCAACCGCGTGGTCTTCCAGGAGTTCCGGCAGCGGTGAGGCCGGGGATAGAGCGTTGCCCCTCGCACGTGTGCATTCACTACGGGTGCTCAGGGTTTCCCCAACCGCGTGGTCTTCCAGGAGTTCCGGCAGCGGTGAGGGCGGCGATAGAGCGTTGCCCCCTCGCACGTGTGCATTCACTACGGGTGCTCAGGGCTTCCCCAACCGCGTGGTCTTCCAGGAGTTCCGGCAGCGGTGAGGCCGGGATAGAGCGTTGCCCCCTCGCACGCGTGCGTTCTCTGCGGGTACTCAGGGGTTCCCCAACCGCGTGGTCTTCCAGGAGTTCCGGCAGCGGTGAGGCGGGGATAGAGCGTTGCCCCCTCGCACGCGTGCGTTCTCTACGGGTGCTCAGGGGTTCCGCAACCGCGTGGTCTTCCAGGAGTTCCGGCAGCGGTGAGGGCGGGGATAGAGCGTTGCCCCTCGCACGTGTGCGTTCTCTACGGGTACTCAGGGGTTCCGCAACCGCGTGGTCTTCCAGGAGTTCCGGCAGCGGTGAGGGCGGGGATAGAGCGTTGCCCCTCGCACGTGTGCGTTCTCTACGGGTGCTCAGGGCTTCCCCAACCGCGTGGTCTTCCAGGAGTTCCGGCAGCGGTGAGGGCGGGGATAGAGCGTTGCCCCTCGCACGTGTGCGTTCACTACGGGTGCTCAGGGCTTCTCCAACCGCGTGGTCTTCCAGGAGTTCCGGCAGCGGTGAGGGCGGGGATAGAGTGTTGCCCCTCGCACGCGTGCATTCTCTACGGGTGCTCAGTGGTTCCTCCCGCGCGTCATTGACCAACAGTTGATATGTAGAGGTGAGAGCTGGGCTATAGGGGTGCCACGGTGTGCTTGGATATGTTGACTGCCTCGCCTGGTGTGCAGGAGGTCGTGGGTTCGATCCCGACCCTGACGCCTGCTGGAAATGTGGAGTTTGCGTGTCTCTCTCATCATCATCACGGTGGCTATGAGATGTTAACTACCTCGCCTGGTGTACAGGAGGTCGGGGTTCGATCACGACCCTNATAGCCCGCTGCTGTATATTTGAAGTTTAGTGTCTCTTTCTCTCCCCGTGCGGCGTGGATTTTTCTCCGGCTCCCCCGGTTTTTCCTCGAGTCTGATTCCACATTATTGAGTGTTTGGTGTGAATTTGCACGTGATNAGCGACTCGGTTGAGTTTAACACGAGAGATGTCGTGCCCACCCTCCACCACCCAACACAGCCGGTAACGTTTGTCGCGTGTATAGTAGTGTAGTGTATAGTGTAGTGTATAGTGTAGTGTATAGTGTATGTGTAGTGTAGTGTGTAGTATGTATAGTGTAGTGTATAGTGTAGTGTATAGTGAGTGTATAGTAGTGTATAGTAGTGTATAGTGTAGTGTATAGTAGTTANAGTGTAGTGTATAGTGTTAGTGTATANTGTAGTGTATAGTGTAGTGTATAGTAGTGTATAGTTATGTATAGTAGTGTAGTGTGTAGTGNAGTGTGTAGTGTATAGTGTAGTGTATAGTAGTGTAGTGTATAGTAGTGTATAGTAGTGTGTAGCTATAGNANTGTAGTAGTGCTGTCATAGTAGTGTAGTGGTGTATAGNAGTGTNGNGTGTAGTNTAGTGTAGTATGTGTGCTGTAGTAGTGCTATAGTGTAGTGTACGTGTAGTGTATANTGTGGTGTATGTATGTGNAGTGTATGTGTATAGTGTAGTGTAGTGTATAGTAGTGTAGTGTATATGTAGTGTGTAGTGTAGAGTGTGTGTGTAGTGTATAGTTGTGGTGCAGTGTATAGTAGTGTATAGTAGTGTATAGTAGATAGTGTAGTGTATAGTGTAGTGTATANTAATGTGGTGTAGTGTATAGTGTATTGTGTAGTGTAGTATAGTGTAGTGTATAGTGTAGTGTATAGTAGTGTGTAGTGTATAGTGTAGTGTATAGTAGTGTAGTGTAGTGTATAGCAGTGTGTGTATAGTGTAGTGTATAGTAGTGTAGTGTAGTGTATAGTGTGTAGTGTAGTGTATAGTAGTGTAGTGTAGTGTATAGTGTATTATATAGTAGTGTAGTGTATAGTNTGTGTAGTGTAGTGTAGTGNAGTGTAGTGTAGTAGTGTGGTAGTAGTGTAGTGGCTAGTGTAGTAGTATAGTAGTATAGTAGTGTATAGTAGTGTGTAGTGTATAGTTATAGTGTAGTGTATAGCGTAGTGTATAGTAGTATATAGTGTAGTATATAGTGTAGTGTATAGTAGTGTATAGTAGTGTATAGTGTAGTGTATAGCGTAGTGTGGGAATAAAACCCAAAGAGTGTAAACTCCGATCTAAATGATGGTTGTGTCACCGCCCCTGTGTGTCAATGTTGCCGCTGCTTTCCAGGTCCGAGATCCTGACCCCTCACGCCATCCCAAGGGTTTCATGTAGTGTATAGTGTAGTAGTGTATAGTGTAGTGTATAGTGAGTGTATAGTGGTGTATAGTGTAGTGTAGTAGTAGTGTATAGTGTAGTGTATAGTATAGTGTAGTGTATAGTGTAGTATATAGTGTAGTGTATAGTAGTGTATAGTGTAGTGTATAGTGTAGTGCATAGCGTAGTGTGGGAATAAAACGAAGAGTGTAAACTCCGATCTAAATGATGGTTGGGTCACCGCCCTGTGTGTCAATGTTGCCGCTGCTTTCCAGGTACGAGATCCTGACCCCTCACGCCATCCCCAAGGGTTTCATGGACGGCAAGCAGGCGTGCGACCTCATGGTACGGCGAGAGGGGTGGAGGGTTGATGGGTCACGGGGAGATGACGCCGGCCGTGGTGGTGACGAGTGGCGATGGCTACTAGAGATGGTGGTCACGGTGACGGCACGTGGCGATGGTAGTCACGGTGACGACGATGGTGTCGGTGATCGTGTTGACGATGCTGTTGGTGATGGTGATGACGATGCTGTTGGTGGTGGTGTTGGTGGTGGTGTTGGTGGTGATGGTGTTGGTGGTGGTGATGGTGTTGGTGACTGTGGTGCAGTGGCGCTTTGATAATGATGATGGTGATAATAGTGGTGATGATGATGATGGTGGTGGTGATGATGATGATGATGGTGATGATGATGATGATGATGATGTGGTGGTGATGATGATGGTGGTGGTGATGTGATGATGATGATGTTGGTGATGATGATGTTGGTGATGATGATGATGATGGTGGTGATGATGATGGTGATGATGTTGGTGATGATGTTGGTGGTGATGATGATGATGGTGATGATGATGATGGTAGTGGTGATGATAGTGGTGGTGATGATGGTGATGATGATGATGAATCCAAGGGCAGTAATGTTACCCCGCATCTTACAATCCGACGATGATGTCGATTGCGATTCTATGACCCACACACCCCCATCATCTCTCCTAATCGCTCCGTCTCTCTGTCTCTCTGTCTCTCTGTTCCTGTCTCTCTGTTCCTGTCTCTCTGTTCCTGTCTCTCTGTCTCTCCGTCTCTCTGTCTCTCTCTCTCTGTCTCTCTCTCTCTGTGTCTCTCTCTGTGTCTCTGTCTCTCTCTCTCTGTGTGTCTCTCTCTCTCTCTGTCTCTCNTTGTCTGTGTCTCTCTCTGTGTGTCTCTGTGTCTCTGTCTCTCTGTCTCTGTCTCTCTCTGTGTCTCTCTGTTCTGTCTCTCTGTTCCTGTCTCTCTCTTCCTGTCGCTCTGTCTCTCTGTCTCTCTCTCTGTCTCTCTCTCTCTCTGTCTCTGTCTTCCGTCTCTCTGTCTCTCTCTGTCTCTCTGTCTCTGTCTCTCTCTCTGNGTCTCTCTGTGTCTCTCTGTCTCTCTCTCTCTGTCTCTGTCTCTCCGTCTCTCTGTCTCTCTCTGTCTCTGTCTCTCTCTCTCTGTGTCTCTCTGTTCCTGTCTCTCTGTCTCCGTCTCTCTCTCTCTCTCTCTGTGTCTCTCTGTCTCTGTCTCTCTCTCTGTCTCTGTGTGTCTCTCTCTCTGTGTCTCTCTGTCTCTGTCTCTCTGTCTCTGTGTCTCTCTGTCTGTCTCTGTGTCTCTCTCTCTGTGTCTCTCTCTGTCTCTCTGTCTCTCTGTGTCTCTCGTTCCTCTCTCTCTGTTCTTGTTCTCTGTCTCTGTGTCTCTGTCTCTCTCTCTCTGTCTCTCTGTCTGTCTCTCTGTTCCTGTCTCTGTGTCTCCCTGTCTCTCTGTCTCTCTGTCTCTGTGTTCTGTGTCTCTATCTCTGTGTCTCTCTGTCTCTGTCTCTCTGTCTCTGTGTCTCTCTGTCTCTCTGTCTCTGTGTCTCTCTGTCTCTCTATCTGTCTCTCTGTTCCTGTCTCTGTGTCTCCGTCTCTCTGTCTCTCTGTCTCTCTGTCTCTGTGTCTCTCTCTGTGTCTCTCTGTCTCTGTGTCTCTCTGTCTCTGTGTCTCTCTGTCTCTCTGTGTCTCTCTGTCTCTCTCTGTCTCTCTGTTCCTGTCTCTCTGTTCTTGTCTCTGTGTCTCTGTGTCTCTCTCTCTCTCTGTCTCTCTGTCTCTCTGTCTCTGTCACCCTCCCCACTACCCAGTTGATGATGATGATGGTGGTGGTGATGATGATGATGGTGGTGATGATGATGATGATGATGATGTGGTGGTGGTGATGATGATGGTGGTGGTGGTGATAATGATGGTGATGAGTGTGATGATGATGGTGTGATGATGGTGATGATGGTGGTGGTGGTGATGATGGTGATGATGGTGATGATGATGGTGATGATGATGATGATGGTGGTGGTGATGATGGTAGTGGTGATGATAGTGGTGGTGATGATGTGGTGATGATGATGATGAATCCAAGGGCAGTAATGTTACCCCGCATCTTACAATCCGACGATGATGTCGATTGCGATTCTATGACCCACACACCCCCATCATCTCTCCTAATCGCTCCGTCTCTCTGTCTCTCTGTCTCTCTGTTCCTGTCTCTCTGTTCCTGTCTCTCTGTTCCTGTCTCTCTGTCTCTCCGTCTCTCTGTCTCTCTGTGTCTCTCTGTCTCTCTCTCTCTGTGTCTTTCTCTCTCTGTGTCTCTGTCTCTCTCTCTCTGTGTGTCTCTCTCTCTCTCTGTCTCTCTTGTCTGTCTCTCTCTGTGTGTCTCTGTCTCTCTGTCTCTGTCTCTCTGTCTCTGTGTCTCTCTTCTCTGTGTCTCTCTCTTCCTGTCTCTCTGTTCCTGTCTCTCCGTCTCTCTGTCTCTCTCTCTGTCTCTCTGTCTCTGTCTCTCTCTCTGTGTCTCTCTGTCTGTCTCTCTGTCTCTCTCTCTCTGTCTCTGTGTCTCTGTCTCTCNCTCTGTCTGTTCTCTCTGTGTCTCTCTGTTCTGTCTCTCTGTCTCTCTCTCTGTGTCTCTCTGTTCCTGTCTCTCCTCTCTCTCTCTGTCTGTCTCTGNCTCTCTGTCTCTCTCTGTCTCTCTGTCTCTCTCTCTGTGTCTCTCTGTCTCTCTCTCTCTGTCTCTGTCTCTCGTCTCTCTGTCTCTCTCTCTGTGTCTCTCTGTCTCTGTCTCTCTCTCTGTGTCTCTCTGTCTCTGTGTTTCTGTGTCTCTATCTCTGTCTCTCTGTCTCTCTCTCTCTCTGTCTCTCTGTCTCTCTCTCTGTCTCTCTCTCTCTCTGTCTCTCTGTNCCTGTCTCTCTGTCTCTCTCTCTCTCTCTGTTCCTGTCTCTCTGTTCTCTCTCTGTTCTCTCTCTGTCTCTCTCTCTCTCTGTCTCTCTCTGTCTCTCTGTTCCTTCTCTGTGTCTCTGTCTCCCCCCCCCACCCCCCCCGCGTCTCAGATCAAATCCCTGGAGCTGGATTCGAACTTGTTCCGAATCGGCCAGAGCAAAGTGTTCTTCCGCACGGGGTGCTCGCCCACCTGGAGGAGGAACGCGACCTCAAGATCACCGACATCATCATCGCCTTCCAGTCGCTCTGCCGGGGATATCTCTCACGCAAGTACGCGCCCACTCGCTCGCAACAAAGACAAAGGTCCCCGGGAAGCCTTAGCGGATGTGGGGGCAAGTGCTGTCAGCGAGGAGCTGTGAAGGCGGGACGAATGCACGAATGCACGCGCACGCAGCAACAACTACAACTACAACAACACACAACACAACAACAACAACTACAACAACACACCTGCAGCAACAACAACAACAACTACAACACCACATGCGCAGCAACAACTAAAACAACTACAACAACAGCACCACACGCAGCAGCAACAACAACTACAACAACACACGTGCAGCAACAACTACAACAACAACAACTACAACAACAGCACCACACACGCACAGATACGCAACAAAGACAAAGTTCCCCCTTGAAGCCTTAGCGGACGGTAGGGGCAAGTGCTGTTAGCGAGCAGCACCTATGAAGGCCGGCAAGGCACACGAGGGGTGGGTGGCCAGCACTACGCCCGGCCGCCTTTGTCTCCCCAATGGCGATGCTTACTACACACCGCACCCAGGTACTAATTTGAGGCTGAGTCGACCTAGGGGAAGCCCAGGTATCGGTTCACGTGTGTACACAAGCGTGTACACGTGTGTACACGCGTGTGTGTGTGAGTATGTGTGCGTGTGTGTATGAGTGTGTGTGTGAGTGAGTGTGTGTGAGTGTGTGTGCGCGTGTGTGTGTGAGTGTGTGTGCGCGTGTGTGTGAGTGTGTGTATGANTGTGTGTATGAGTGCGAGTGTGTGTGAGTGTGTGTGTGAGCGTGTGTGTATGAGTGTGTGTGTGAGTGTGTTTGCGTGCGAGTGTGTGTGAGCGTGTGTGTGAGTGAACACGTGTGTGCGTACGCGTGTGTGTGTACACGTGTGTGTGTACACACGCATGTACAGCGGGCGCGACCGGACGTCTGTGAAACTACTAAGGGGAGCGGGGGGGGTGTAAGAAAAACCGAAGAGCTTAGTAGCTTATCGGATTCCTCGAGACTGCGGCGTGTGGGTGCCGTGCAGGGCGCACGCTCGCAAGATGCAGCAGATGAGCGCCCTGAAGATCCTGCAGCGCAACTGCGCCGCCTACCTGAAACTGCGAAACTGGCAGTGGTGGCGTCTCTTCACCAAGGTGTGCCACCCACATCGTCACCACCACCACGCACGTGACAGCCACACACGTGACACCACACCATGTCACACCACACCACGTGGCACCACACCACACCACCCCACCACCCACACCCCCCACCACCCCCCCACTACCCCACCACCACAGCCACCCACAACACACCCCCCCACCCCCACCCCCCACCACCCCAACACACCCACACCCCCCCCCACCAAACCCCCCACCACCACCCCCCACCACCCCCCCCCCCCCCCACCACAACCCCCCCCACCACCCCCACCACCACCACACCCCCCCCACCACCCCCACCACCACACCTCCCCCCCCCCACCANCCCCCACCACCCAACCANCCCCACCACCCCCACCACCCCANCCANCCCCACCANCCCCCACCACCCACAACACCCCCCCCCACCCCCCCACCACCCCAGCCACCCACAACACACCCCCCACCACCACACCCACCACCACACCCCCCCACCACCACACCCCCCACCACCACAGCCACCCGACCCCCCCATGCCCACCTACCCTCCTGTGCGGTTTGTTGTTGTGACGTCCTGACCCACGTACACCGACTGGACGAAGAGCTTCATAGTTCATCGGATTCCTCCTGCAGTCTAAATACATATTCTGATTCTGACTGCCCCCCACACACACACACACCACCCTCAATGGCAAACACAAAAGCGACACAATACACACATCGGCTGGAGTAAAAACAAGAAGAGCCCTCTCCACCTTTAAAATTTCACCGAATATTTGAACGGTAACGAAAGCGGTGACGCGTCTCGAACTCGCCTCTCCCCGTGAGCCTTGCCCTCCACTCGGGAGACAAAGGCGGACGGATTAAGGCGGGGGGCTTTATGGGCCTGCTGGAGAGATGAAGTGAAAAGTCACGTAGGTAAAAAAATTAAAATAATAAAGTAAAATAAAAAATAAAATAAAAATCACGACGTTTCGGAGGCAACACAAGCTTCCGTCTTCAGGTGGAACCGTCACAGCACGCTTGCTGTATCAAGTAAATTAAATAAATAAAAATAAAATAAAATCACGACGTTTCGGAGGCAACACAAGCTTCCGTCTTCAGGAGGAACCGTCACAGGACGATTGCTGTATAGTAAAATAAAATTAATAAAATTAAATTAAAATAAAAAAAAATACGAGTTTGAACACTTGTCTTCAGGAAATCCAGAATGTGTAAAGTGATTTCATTTTTTAACTACGTGCTTTACCGCATAAGTTGTTAGACTCGTAATTTTTTTCTTGGTTCTTTCGGTAAAGTCAAGTAGAAGGGAATAATAAAATAATAAAAATTTAAAAATATTTATATTATTTATATAGAAGGGAAATAATAAAATAATATAAATTTTAAAAAATATTATATGATTTTATATAGAAGGAAATAATAAAATAATATAAATATAAAACAATATTTACATTTATATACAAGGGAAATAATAAAATAATATAAATATAAAACAATATTTATATGATTTATATAGAAGGGAAATAATAAAATAATATAAATATAAAACAATATTTTTATTATTTTATTATTTCCCTTCTACGTGACTTTACCGAAAGAACCAAGAAGACGAATCCTGCAGTCACGAAAGCTTTAAATCGAAATGTAATTTTTCTTTAACTTTGTTTTCATTTTGAAAATATTAATTGGGGGGCGGGGGGCGGGGGGGCCCTCACGGTATCCTGTAGCCCAGGGGGGGGGGCACAACATCTTAATCCGGATTATATTATTTTATTTCCATTAATATTTCTATTAATATTTCTATTTTTATCTTCATTTTTACCTACGTGACTTTACCCCAAAAAACCTAAATCCTCGCAGTCATGAAAGCTTCAAATCTAGAATCTTAATCCGGCCCTGGCGCTGCTACCCGCGAACGGCACTTGCCCTTCGATGCAAGGCTACACGGGGCACCTTTGTCTGTGTGCGTGCAGGTGAAGCCGCTCCTGCAGGTGACCCGTCAGGAAGAGGAGCTGCAAGCTCGCGACGAGGAGCTGAAGATGACACGAGAGAGGCAGCAGAGGGCAGAGGCCATGCTGCACGAGCTGGAGTCCAAGCACGGACAGNTGTGTGTGTGTGTGTGTGCAGTGTGTGTGTGTGTGTGTGTGTGTGTGTGTGTGTAGGTGTGTACAGGTGAGTATGTGTGTGTGTGTGTGTGTACAGGTGTGTGTGTGTGTGTGTGTGTGTGTGTGTGTACAGGTGAGAGTGTGTGTGTACAGGTGTGTGTGTACATGCTGCACGAGCTGGAGTACANGTGTGTGTACAGGTGTGTGTGTAGTGTACAGGTGTGTGTGTGTGTGTGTGTGTGTGTGTACATGTGTGTACAGGTGTGTNTGTGTGTGTAGTGTGTGTACAGGTGTGTGTGTGTGTGTACAGGTGTGTGTGTGTGTGTGTGTGTACAGGTGTGTGTACAGNTGTGTGTGTGTACAGTGAGTGGACAGNTGTGTGTGTGTGTGCAGNTGTGTGTGTGTGTGTACAGGTGTGTGTGTGTGTGTGTGTACAGGTGAGTGTACAGGTGTGTGTGTGTGTGACAGGTGAGTGTGCAGGTGTGTGTGTACAGGTGAGTGTACAGGTGTGTGTGTGTACAGGTGTGTGTGTACAGGTGGAGTGTACAGGTGTGTGTGTGTAGGTGTGTACAGGTGTGTACAGGTGTGTGTGTGTACATGTATACAGGTGTGTGTACAGGTGTTTGTGTACAGGTGTGTATACAGGTGTGTGTGTGCAGGTGTGTGTGTACAGGTGAGTGTGTGTACAGGTGTGTGTGTGTGTGTACAGTGCACGAGTGAGTCCAAGCACGGACAGGTGTGTGTGTGTGTACAGNTGTGTGTGTGTGTGTGTGCAGGTGTGTGTACAGGTGTGTGTGTGCAGGTGTGTGTGTACAGGTGAGAGTGAGTGTGTCCAAGCACGTAGGTGTGTGTGTGTACAGGTNTGTGTGTGTGTGTGTACAGGTGAGTGTACAGGTGTGTGTGTGTGCAGGTGTGTGTGTGTACAGNTGTGTGTGTGTACAGGTAGTGTGGGGAGCGGTAGTGTGCGGTTAGGCGTGCGTATGAACTGGAGCGGGTTCGTTCCGCTCACGGCTACACCAGTGNCGTATCTGAACCGGTCCTGGCCTCCAGGTAGACTCAGCCTTAAATGAGTACCTAGTGCGGTGTGTAAACANCGCCACTGGGAGACAAAGGCGGTCGGGCGTGGTGTGCACCCCTCGTGTGCCGTTCCGGCTCTCATAGGTGCTNGTAACAGCACTTGCCCCACAGCTGAAGGCTACACGGGGATCTTTGTCTTTATCTTTGTGTGTGTACAGCTGTGTGTGTGTACAGGTGTGTGTGTGTACAGNTGTGTGTGTGTGTTTGCCAGTGTGTCCAGGTGTGTGTGTGTGTGCCGGAACCGTCACAGGACGACCCGCGTCTCAGATCAATCCTGAGCTGATTCGTGTTCCGTCGGCCAGAGCAAAGTGTTCTTCCGCACGGGGGTGCTCGCCCACCTGGAGAGGAGCGCGACCTCAAGATCACCGACACACACGCTCAGTCGCTCTGCCGGGGATACTCTCACGCAAGTACGCGCCCACTCGCTCGCACAAAGACAAACCCCCACTAGCGCGTGGGGGCAAGTGCTGTCCAGGAGCTGTGAAGGCTGGCACGAATGCACATGCACGCGCACGCACACAACAAACNACACACACACGCAGCAGCAACAACAACAACTCAACAACACACCTGCAGCAACAACACACACTACAACCCACATGCGCACAACAACTAAAACAACACAACAACACACCACACGCAGCACAACAACAACTACAACACACACGTGCAGCAACAACTACAACAACACACTACAACACACACCACACACGCACAGATACGCACAAAGACAAAGTTCCCCCTTGAAGCTAGCGGACGAGGGGCAAGTGCTGGCGAGCAGCACCTATGAAGGCCGGCAAGGCACACGAGGGGGTGGGTGGCCAGCACTACGCCCGGCCGCCTTTGTCTCCCCAATGGCGATGCTTACTACACACCGCACCCAGGTACTAATTTGAGGCTGAGTCGACCTAGGGGAAGCCCAGGTATCGGTTCACGTGTGTACACAAGCGTGTACACGTGTGTACACGCGTGTGTGTGTGAGTATGTGTGCGTGTGTGTATGAGTGTGTGTGTGAGTGAGTGTGTGTGAGTGTGTGTGGCGTGTGTGTGTGAGTGTGTGCGTGTGTGTGAGTGTATGAGTGTGTGTGTGAGTGTGTGTGAGTGTGTGTGCGAGTGTGTGTGAGTGTGTGTGTGAGCGTGTGTGTATGAGTGTGTCTGCGAGTGTGTGTGGTGCGAGTGTGTGTGAGTGTGTGTGTGAGCGTGTGTGTATGAGTGTGTGTGTGAGTGTGTTTGCGTGCGAGTGTGTGTGAGCGTGTGTGTGAGTGAACACGTGTGTGCGTACGCGTGTGTGTGTACACGTGTGTGTGTACACACGCATGTACAGCGGGCGCGACCGGACGTCTGTGAAACTACTAAGGGGAGCGGGGGGGGTGTAAGAAAAACCGAAGAGCTTAGTAGCTTATCGGATTCCTCGAGACTGCGGCGTGCGGGTGCCGTGCAGGGCGCACGCTCGCAAGATGCAGCAGATGAGCGCCCTGAAGATCCTGCAGCGCAACTGCGCCGCCTACCTGAAACTGCGAACTGGCAGTGGTGGCGTCTCTTCACCAAGGTGTGCCACCCACATCGTCACCACAACACCACGTCACGTGACAGCACACAACACGTGACACCACATCACATCACACCAGTGACACCAGCAAGTCACACCACGTCAAGTGCACCACACCACACCACGCACACCCCACCACACCACCCCAGCCACCCACCACACCCACCCCCACCACCCCCCACCACCCACACCACCCCCCCACCACCCACAACACACCCCCCCACCACCCCCCACCACCCACAACACACCCCCCACCACCCACAACACCCCCCCACCACCCCCCCCCCACCACCACACCCCCCACCACCCACCACCCACAACACACCCCCCCACCACCCACAACACACCCCCCCACCACCCCCCACCACCCCACCACCCCCCCACCACCCCCCCACCACCCCAGCCACCCACACACCCCCCCCCACCACCCCCCCCACCCCACCACCACAACACCCCCCCCACCACCCCCCACCACCCCAGCCACCCCAACACACCCCCCCCACCACCCCCCCACCACCACACCCCCACACCACCCCAGCCACCCCATGCCCACCTACCCTCCTGTGCGGTTTGTTGTTGTGACGTCTGACCCACGTCACCGACTGGACGAAGAGCTTCATAGTCATCGGATTCCTCCTGCAGTCTAAATACATATTCTGATTCTGACTGCCCCCACACACACACACAGACCACCCTCAAAACAAACACAAAAGCGACACAATACACACATCGGCTGGAGTAAAAACAAGAAGAGCCCTCTCCACCTTTAAAATTTCACCGAATATTTGAACGGTAACGAAAGCGGTGACGCGTCTCGCACTCGCTTCTCCCCCGTGAGCCTTGCTCCTCCACTCGGGAGACAAAGGCGGACGGATTAAGGCACGG
The DNA here is from genome assembly GCA_018977245.1 of Lethenteron camtschaticum. NCBI lineage: Eukaryota > Metazoa > Chordata > Hyperoartia > Petromyzontiformes > Petromyzontidae > Lethenteron > Lethenteron camtschaticum. Next base: position 4,748,242 of record MU249627.1, read on the forward strand.
GGGGGCTTTAAGGGCCTGCTGGAGAGATGAAGTGAAAAGTCACGTAGGTAAAAAAATCTAAAATAATAAATAAAATAAAAATAAAATAAAAATCACGACGTTTCGGAGGCAACACAAGCCTCCGTCTTCAGGTGGAACCGTCACAGCACGATAGCTGCATCAAGTAAAAAATTAAAATAAATAAAAATAAAATAAAAATCACGACGTTTCGGAGGCAACACAAGCTTCCGTCTTCAGGATGGAACCGTCACAGGCACGATGAGCTGTATCAAGTAAGATTTTACTTATTTTTTACTCACGTGACTTTACCGAAAAAAAACCATAAGAATATGTTAGACTCGTAATTTTTTTCTTGGTTCTTTCGGTAAAGTCAAGTAGAAGGGAAATAATAAAATAATAAAATATTAAAAATATTTATATTATTTTATATAGAAGGGAAATAATAAAATAATATAAATTTTAAAAAAATATATATATTTTATATAGGAAATAATAAAATAATATAAATATAAAACAATATTTACATTTATATACAAGGGAAATAATAAAATAATATAAATATAAAAAGTGAGTGTGTACAGGGGTGTGTGTGTGTCACCTTATCCATCCTATGCTCATCCGTGTGTCCGTCTGCCTCTCCTACGTCCACTTATCCACACGCACACGCTCACACACATGCACATACGCGCTCACACACACGCTCACTCACACACTCACTCACACATACAAACACACACACACGCTCAATCACACGTGCACACACGCTCACTCACATACACACACACACTCGCGCGCGCGCACACACACTCGCACACACGCTCGCGCACACACGCGCTCACTCACACACACGCTCACTCACACATACAAACACACACACACGCTCAATCACACATGCACACATGCTCACGCGCGCACATACACGCTCGTGCACACACACACACTCGTACGCACACGCTCACACACACGCTCTCACACACACACTCACACACACACACGCTCTCACACACACTCTCACTCACACACACACACTCTCACACACACACACTCTCACACACACACTCACTCACACACACTCACACACACTCTCACACACAACGCTTCGCCCCACGCAGCTCGTGGATGAGAAGCAGATCCTGGCGGAGCAGCTGCAGGCGGAGATCGAGCTGTGTGCCGAGGCGGAGGAGATGCGTGTCCGCCTCGAGGTGAAGCGACAAGAGCTGGAGGAGATCTTGCACGAGCTGGAGTCACGTGTGGAGGAGGAAGAGGAACGCTCGCAGACGCTGGCACTCGACAAGAAGAAGATGCAGCAGCACCTGCAGGTGCAGCAGACGTCACCTGGAGATTGTAGATTTGAAGCTTTCGTGACCGCAAGGATTCATATTCTTGGGTTTTTTCGGTAAAGTCACGTAGGTGAAAAAAAATGTAATAATATAATATGTTTTATCCACGTGACTTTACCGAAAAAAACTAAGAATATGTCTTATGAATATGAATATGTTGCCTCCGAAATGTGATCATATTATATAATATGTTTTACCTACGTGACTTTACCGAAAACACCTAAGAATAAGAATATGTCACCTGTAGACCCTTAGCGATGNCCCCCCCTCCCACCCACGTCCCTACCTTGTTAAGATCGATTCAGATCTTAGTTGGTCACCCACCGCCCCCCCCACTCCCNTGCCCCTTATGAATTTCGACGTTCATCCTACAAAGTNCCACCACAAGGGAGAAACGCAAACACCAACCCCTTGTTGTGATGACGATGATGATGATGGGATGTTGTGGTGGTGATGATGATAATGATGATGATGANGGTGATGATGATGGTGGTGGTGATGATGATGAGTGATGATGATGGTGGTGGTGAGATGATGACAATGATCCTAATGTGGTGGTGGTGGTGGTGATGATAATGATGATGATGAGATGTTGTGGTGATGATGATGATGACAATGATCCTACTTGTGGTGGTGGTGGTGATGATATGATGATGAGATGTTGTGTAGTGATGATGATGATGACAATGATCCTATTGTGGTGGTGGTGGTGATGACATTGATGGTATCGTGGTTGGTGGTGGTGATGAGATGTTGTGACGATGACGACACGACGACCACGCGTCACCCACCACAGGACCTCGAGGACCAGCTGGATGAGGAGGAGACGGCGCGCCAGAAGCTGCAGCTGGAGAAGGTCACAGCCGAGTCCAAGATCAAGAAGATGGAGGAGGACCTCATCATGCTGGATGACCAGCACAGCAAGCTGGGCAAGGTCAGGGTCGACGCTCACCCGGCACGCACGGAGCCAGCGGGCACTCGCGATGACCTTCACGATGATCACTCCTTAGCTGCTGCCGCTGAAGACGACGACGATGATGATGATGATGACGATGACGATGATGATGATGATGACGATGATGACGATGACGACGACGACGATGACGATAGTGTGGGTGACACTGGTGACGACGATGATGACGATGATGACGACGCCAATGATGACGATGATGACGACGATGATGACATTGATGACGATGGTGCAGGTCACGCTGATGATGACGACGATGACGACGATGACGACATTGATGACGACGCCGATGACGACGATGATGACTCCTTAGCTGCTGCCACTGAAGACGACGACGATGATGATGAGGATGACGATGACGACGATGATGACGTTGCTGACGATGGTGCGGGTGACACTGGTGACGACGATGATGACGACGGTTGCTATTGACGCTGGTGACAACGTCGCTCACCGTCGTCACGTCGCCACCGCCGAGGAGAAGAAGCAGCTGAGGAGCGCGTGGCCGAGTTCACGTCACGCGGAGGAGGAAGAAGGTGAAGTCGCTGACGCCAAGGAAGAGGACGCCATCATCGCCGACATGGAGGGTGACTCCCTCGCTGCGCCCGCTGACGAGGCGGCCATGACACCCTGGGGGCGGCCATGACACCCTGGGGGCGGGGGAGGGGGGAGGGCAACACTGGTCACGACGATGATCTCAACGGTTTTATTTGTTTTTCTATCTCCACATCTCGTCTCTCTCCATCTCTCTCTCCATCTCTCTCTCAAGTATCTCTCACTCTCTCCCCATCTCTCCTGTCTCTCTCTTCCCATCTCTCTCCGTCTCTCTCCCTCCCCATCTCCTCTCAATACTCTCCTCATCTCCCCCATTCTCCGTGNCTCTCTCACTCTCCTCCCTCTCTCTCACTCTCTCCCCATCTCTCTCACTCTCTCCCCATCTCTCCGTGNCTCTCTCTCTCACTCTCTCATCTCTCATCTCCCCATCTCTCCTGGTCTCTCGTCCCCATCTCTCTCACTCTCTCCCATCTTCTCTCTCTCTCTCCCCATCTCTCGTGTCTCTCTCTCCCATCTCTCTCCCATCTCCCCATCTCTCTCACTCTCTCCATCTCTCTCCCATCTCTCTCCCCATCTCCCCATCTCTCTCTCCTCCCCATCTCTCTCTCCCCATCTCTCTCTCTACGTCTCTCTCATCTCTCCCATCTCTCCGTCTCTCTCTCACTCTCTCCCGTCTCTCTCCCCATCTCCCCATCTCTCTCACTCTCTCCCCATCTCTCTCACTCTCTCCCATCTCTCTCCCCATCTCTCTCCCCATCTCTCTCTCCCATCTCCCCATCTCTCTCACTCTCCCCATCTCTCCATCTCTCNGTCTCTCGTCCCGCTCGCAGACCGTCTCAAGGACGAGGAGAAGTCTCGGCAGGAGCTGGAGAAGTCTAAGCGGAAGCTGGAGGCCGAGGGCTCCGACCTGCAGGACCACATCGCTGAGCTGCTGCGGCAGATCGAGGACCTCAAAGCGCAGCTCGCCAAGAAGGAACACGAGCTGCAGGCGGCCACCGCACGGTACGCAGTGACCTAGGAGATGTTCACTACCTCGCCTGGTGTGCAGGAGGTCGTGGGTTCGATCCACGTCCCTTACTTCCACCTACAACCCCTTGACCGTCTGCTGTGTTGTTTAGTTTTCACAATCGACATCGTCACCATCATGATGATCACCATCATCATCACCATGATCATCATCACTACCACCATTTCACCACCACCACCATCATCACCATCGCCATCACTATCACCACCACCACTATCATCGTCATATCACCACCACCATCGCCATCACTATCACCATCACCACCATCACTATCATCACCACCACCACCATCGTCATCACTATCACCACCACCACCACTATCATCACTATCATCACCACCATCATCATCATCACCATCATCACAACAATCACCACCATCACCGTCATCATCATCATTGTCATCGCTATCACCACCACTATCATCATCACTATCATCACCACCACCGTCATCACCACCACCATCATCATCACCACCACCGTCATCGTCGCCCTCATCACCCCATCGTCCGACTCACCCTCCCGCCAACCCCCGCCGCCCCCCCCCAGGGGTGACGACGAGGCAGCGCAGAAGACGAGCGCGCTCAAGTTGGTGCGCGAGCTGCAGGCGCAGCTGGCCGAGCTGCAGGAGGACCTGGAGGCGGAGCNGGCGGCTCGGGCCAAGGTGGAGAAGCTCAAACGGGACCTGGGCGAGGAGCTGGAGGCGCTCAAGACGGAGCTGGAGGACACCCTGGACACCACCGCCGCACAACAAGAGCTCAGGTGGCGACGCCTGATCTGCTTGCCCGTCGCGTGATCGCGGCCGACGATCGTGCGCCCACTTTGAAACGTTCGCCAACGAAGGAATTAGCACGTGTAAATTTTGATTTAAAGCTTTCGTGACTGCCCTTCTAAGTGACTTTACCGAAAGAACCAAGAAGATGAATTAGCACGTGCTTGGTTCGTTGGGTGATGTCGCGTAGGTGGAGAATGAAAATTAAATTAAGTTATGAATAAATTGAAAATATTGAAAGCTAAAAATAATATAATAAAATAAAATAATTCTCACGACTTAAAGCTTTCGTCACTACAGGGATTCATCTTCTTGGTTCTTTCGTTAAAGTCACGTAGAATTCTAAAGTCACGTAGAATTCTAAAGTCATAGAAACTTTAAAAGAACCAAGAAGATAATTCTCACGACGTTTCGGCCATCCTCAGGTGGAGAACAGGGCTGTCAGAAAGACAGCCGGACGCTTAGTTTATATTTGTATTATTTTATTATTTCCCTTCTGTGATTTCACCGAAAGAAGAAGATGAACTTGAAAATAATCAAAGCTAAAAATTAATTGAAATAATAAAAGCAAAAAAAATTTATTGAAACCTTGATTTGAAGCTTACATGACTGCAGGAATCCATGCTCATTGGCTCTTTCGGGAAAGTCACGAAGTTTTATTTTATTTTCATTGGGTCTCTGTGTGAGTCTATGGGTCTCTATGAGTCTACGGGTCTCTGTGTGAGTCTATGGGTCTCTATGAGTCTATGGGTCTCTGTGAGTCTATGGGTCTCTATGAGTCTACGGTCTCTGTGAGTCTATGGGTCTCTATGAGTCTATGGGTCTCATGTGTGAGTCTATGGGTCTCTATGAGTCTACGGGTCTCAAACGGTGTGTGAGTCTATGGGTCTCTATGAGTCTACGGGTCTCTGTGTGAGTCTATGGGTCTCTGTGTGAGTCTATGGCTTTCTGTGTGAGTCTATGGCTCTCTGTGTGAGTCTACGGGTCTCTGTGTGAGTCTGTGGGTCTCTGTGTGAGTCTATGGCTCTCTGTGTGAGTCTACGGGTCTCTGTGTGAGTCTACGGTCTCTGTGTGAGTCTATGGGTCTCTGTGTGAGTCTATGGCTTTCTGTGTGAGTCTATGGCTCTCTGTGTGAGTCTACGGGTCTCTATGTGAGTCTATGGCTTTCTGTGTGAGTCTATGGCTCTCTGTGTGAGTCTATGGGTCTCTGTGTGAGTCTATGGGTCTCTGTGTGAGTCTATTGTTCTCTGTGAGTCTATGGGTCTCTGTGTGAGTCTATGGGTCTCTGTGTGAGTCTATGGGTCTCTGTGTGAGTCTATGGGTCTCTGTGCGAGTCTATGGTTCTCTGTGTGAGTCTACGGTCTCTGTGTGAGTCTATGTCTCTCTGTGTGAGTCTACGGTCTCTGTGCGAGTCTATGGGTCTCTGTGCAAGTCTATGGGTCTCTGTGTGAGTCTATGGGTCTCTGTGTGAGTCTATGGCTCTCCGTGCGAATCTATGGCTCTCTGTGTGAGTCTACGCGTCTCTGTGTGAGTCTATGGGTCTCTGCGAGTCACCGCTCCCAAAAACCACGCTCGGCATTCTGGGTAACACATCCGCCCCCCTTCCGATTGCCGCCCCCCCTTCTCGGGGCTCAGGGCTAAGCGAGAGCATGAGGTGGCGGAGCTGCGGCGAGCGCTGGAGGAGGAGGTGCGCTCACACGAGTCGCAAGTCCAGGAGATGCGCAAGAAGCACACGCAGACGCTGGAGGAGATGACCGAGACGCTGGAGAGCGTCAAGAGGGTCAGCGCCACCGCCACTCAACTCCACCACCCACCACTCAACACCACCACCCACCACACTGCCACCCACCAAACCTCCACCCACCACTCAACACCACTACCCACTACCCAACACCGCCACCCACCACTCAACACTGCACCCACTACCAACACCTCCCCCACCACTCAACACCTCCAGTCTTAACTCAACACCACCACCCACTACCGCCACCACCACTCAACTCCACCACCCACCACTCAACACTGCCACCCACTACCCAACACCGCCACCCACCACTCAACACCACCACCCACCACCTCCGTTGACCTCCGTGACCTCCGTTGACCTCCGTGACCTCCGCCCTTAGGCCAAGGTGACCCTGGAGAAAACGAAGCAGGGCCTGGAGGTGGAGAAGCAGGAGCTGCTGCACGAGGTCAAGGGCTGCAGGCGGCACGCTCCGACCTCGAGCACCGGCGCAAGAAGCTGGAGACGCAGCTGCAGGAGGCGACGGGCAAGCACGTGGAGACGGAGCGCGAGCGCCTGGAGCTCGTGGAGCGCTCCTCCCGCCTGCAGGTGACGCACGCGCAGCAAACAGAGACCCGTAGAGTTGCATAGAGACCCGTAGAGTTGCATAGAGACCCACGGAGTTGCCTAGAGACCCGTGGAATCACATAGAGTTACATAGAGACCCGTAGAGTTGCATGGAGACCCGTGGAGTTGCATAGAGACCCGTGGAGTTGCATAGAGACCCGTGGAATCACATAGAGTTACATAGAGACCCGTAGAGTTGCATGGAGACCCGTGGAGTTGCATAGAGACCCGTGGAATCACATAGAGTTACATAGAGACCCGTAGAGTTGCACAGAGACCCGTAGAGACCCGTAGAGTTGCATGGAGACCCGTAGAGTTACACAGAGACACGTGGAGTCACATAGAGTTGCATGGAGACCCGTGGAGTTACACAGAGACACGTGGAGTCACATAGAGTTACACAGAGACCCGTGGAGTTGCATAGAGTTGCATAGAGACCCGTGGAGTCACATAGAGTTACATAGAGACCCGTAGAGTTGCACAGAGACCCGTAGAGATCCGTAGAGTTGAATAGAGACCCGTAGAGTTGCACGGAGTCCCGTGGAGTTACATAGAGTTGCATAGAGACCCGTGGAGTTGAATAGAGACCCGTGGAATCACATAGAGTTACATAGAGACCCGTAGAGTTGCACAGAGACCCGTAGAGACCCGTAGAGTTACATAGAGACCCGTAGAGTTGCACAGAGACCCGTAGAGACCCGTAGAGTTGCATGGAGACCCGTGGAGTTACACAGAGACCCGTAGAGTTGCATAGAGACCCGTGGAGTCACATAGAGTTACATAGAGACCCGTAGAGTTGCATAGAGACCCGTAGAGACCCGTAGAGTTGCATGGAGACCCGTGGAGTTACACAGAGACACGTGGAGTTGCATAGAGACCCGTGGAGTTGCGTAGAGTTGCATGGAGACCCGTAGAGTTGCATAGAGACCCGTGGAGTTACATAGAGTTGCATAGAGACCCATAGAGTTACACAGAGACCCGTGCGTTGCATGGAGACCCACGGAGTTGCCTAGAGACCCATATAGTTGCATAGAGACCCATGGAGTTACACAGAGACCCATAGAGCCAGAGTTACACGAGACCCATAGAGACCCATAGAGTACATAAAGACCCATAGAGTTACACAGACCCATAGAGTTACACAGAGTTCCCATAGAGTTACAAGACCCATGTTACATAGAGACCCATAGAGTTACACAGAGACTCATAGAGTTACACAGAGACCCATATAGTTACATAGAGACCCACAGAGTCACATAGAGACCCACAGAGTTACACAGAGACCATAGAGTTACATAGAGACTGTTACAAGAGACCCATAGAGTTACACAGAGTTACTGAGCCATAGAGTTCCACAGAGTTACTGAGACCCATAGAGTTACATAGAGACCCATAGACCACACAAGAAGAGCGTGGGTGTTGCGCCACACATGAACACCGCTGGTGGCCACTGCAAGGGTATCCAGACTGTTACATCTCTCTTGACCTATTACCTCTCCACCCTGACCCCCATGACCCCCCCCCTCCACCACCCCCCCCGGCGCCCCTCCCCCGCACCCCCGTGGCGACGCTGACAGTGGAGCTGGACAACGTGACGTCCACACCCAGACGGAGACCGGTGCTCAAGCTGTCCAAGGACGTGGCGAGCTCCAGACGCACTGCACGGACACAGGTGCACACACACACACCACACACACACCCGCCGTCACNCCCACGCACGCCGCACGCACATGCACGCACACGCACGCACGCACNCACACACGCACACCGCACACACACCACGCACGCACACGCACGCACACATACGCACACAGCACCACGCACACACAACACACACACACACACACACACACACACACACACACACAGTTACACACACACACCACCACACACACCGCCANCACACACACACACACAACCGCTACACACAACACACCACACNACACACACACGTACACACAAACACACACACACAACAACACACAACACACACACACAACACACACACACAACACACACACACCGCACACCACACAACCACACACACCGCTACACACACAACACACACACACANCACACACGCACACNCACACACACACGAACCACAAACAACACACACTAACCACACACACCAGTCACACACACACCGCGCGGGCGACGTCTTTATCCGCGGTCTCCCCGCTGAGCGCAGGACTGTCAGAGGAGAGCGTNAGAAGCGACTGACAGCAAGGCGCCAGCTGGAGGAGGAACGGCCTTGCCGANCAGCTGGANGACAGAGAGGCACGCAAGCACAAAGCATCTCCTCCACACGCTGCATNGGCGCACGGCCACGGGCAACCGGGCAGGGGGGGGGAGTACAACCTGGGCACACGGACACAGGGCCACTGCTCGGACGCGCGGATACATGTGAAGTATGGGAATTGACGGCAGGAACTTCTTGACGGGTAACACACTTTATTAAATCCTTTAGGTATCACAATACAACGTGTGGTCTTCCTTCTTCCTCCGACACACTCCACTAATCCGTGTAAGCTCTAGGCCTCTGGCTACACACCATATACTCGACTCGTGTAAGCCTATGCCTCTGGCTACACAATACACTCGACTCGTGTAAGCCTATGCCTCTGGCTACACAATACACTCGACTCGTGTAAGCCCTATGCCTCTGGCTACACATAATCCATTCGGCTCGTGTAGACCTATGGCTACACCCACTACACTCGCCTCTGGGTTACACAGAGTCCCGGTCCCCTTAGGACAGCGGGCTAGGTACCGCAGGGCTCTAGGTCTTCATCCCCGTCTTCATTCTTCGCTGGTTACACACTGCCTTACGCCTGTGTGCATCCCTTTTATAGCCCCTGCTCACGAGAGGCGGAGCTGATGCGTACTTCAGCATGAGCATCGCTCCTTAATGAACCAATCACGACGCACTCTCTCTACGATCCGGTTTCCCCAGCGCGTGTTAACACTCCTCCACCAATCCCACGCGCTGCACCGGTCACTCCTCTCAGCATGTCACCGGTCCACAGCCAATCAGTANCCCGTAACCCACGACCCGCGCTGACCCTGATCCTCCACCGTCAGCGCCCGTCACCACCTACACAGCCAATCATCACGCACTGTGCATACGATCCTTAATCCCAGCGCGTATCACCTCTACACACCCCTCCACATACTTGCACGGCCCGCTGTTACCTACACACACATANCGCAACGCATAATAAAGAACTCCACATCCCANTGTGCCCGTAACACACACAACAACATACACACTTAAATAAACATATACACCGAACACACAATAAAGCGAACACCGTAAACGAACGCGCCAAGTGTCACTGTGACCCACGCAGTGCCGAGGCGCTCCGGCTGCCTCGACTCCGCACGTGGTAGGTTACACAAAGTAGCGCGACCTAGCGCGAGTCCGTCTGGCCNGTCCGTCGTACGGAACGGGACGTTGTCGACCGTCCGGTGTCTCCGGCAGCTCTAGACGGCACGGGTCNGGCCTGGAAGGACCGGCCCGCCGTGAAGATCCGGCCGCCGGTGTCGGCAACAGTCAGTTCCGAGACACCTGGGAGCGGATCAGGCGGAGACATGTGAGGAGCAGGCAAGGACAATTCCCCTCAGGGTCGTCGGTCACGTCACATGCCCGGCCCTCACGACACAAGGGAGGCCATACGGAGGCGAGAACGGTTTCAGTCGGAGGGGTGGACGTACCAACGGCGTTTCCCCCATTTGATCTGAACGCACTGGGGCGTGCAACCCGCACGACCTCCACGGGTCCCCGCCACGGCTTCAACAATTTAGGCGACGTGGCCAAAGGTGCCTGAGGCAATGCAGCCAGGCCTTGTCACCTGGTTCCCAATTGTGCACGGACACCTTCCGTGCCCGCAACCGCTCGTTCGCAATTTGGCGAGCCCGCGAATTAAGCCGTGCGGCCTCCCTTGCCTCTGTCAGTTTATGAATATTAAATTTAATATGCTCTGCCAATTTAGAATTAGTTCGTGGTGCGGGCAGACCCAGCTGCGTTTCCATGGGCGGGTCGGCTTCCCGACCGTACATTAGAAAAACGGGAAAACCCCGTAGCTGCATGGGGGCCATTCTATACGCGGCAAGGACCCCAGGGACCTGCAGGTCCCAATCAACATGCGACTCACACACCTGCTGGCACAGCATAGAGGTCAATGTCCTGTTAAGCCTCTCCACCATCCCGTCCGTCTGCGGTGGTACGGGAGGTACGCACCTTTTTGGTACCCAACAGGTCGCACACCTCCTGCAGTAATTTACTCGAAAAATTTTTCCCTTGGTCAGTCAGCAAGCGTTCGGAGCCCCTTGTCCAGGACGTAGCCTGGACAAAGGCGTCCGTCACAGCCGCCGCCGACTGGTTGGCGAGTGGCCACGCCAAAGGCCACCGGGTAAATATTCGACCCCACCAACAGGTACTTATTACCCCTAGGCGTGACCGGAAAGGGCCCAGAATATCGAGTGCAACGAGCTCGTTAATGCGCGAGACCTGAATAGATTGCAGCGGTGGATTAGCTGCCACGGGCGGTGGTTTCCGTCTGGCGCACTCAACACAACCCTTCAGAATATTCACCACGTCACCCCCATTCCCGGCCAATAATAGTCACGCTGAAGCAGGGCAAGCGTTTTGTTAACTCCCAAATGCAAGAGGCGTTCGTGTGCGGCCAAGACAACCTTCCCCTCACAGCAGAAGGCACACAATCGCATGCCGCCGGACAAACTGTCCCATCTCATCAACAGGCCCTGCTTAAGCTCGTAGGAGCCAGTTCGGTCGTGGCTACCTTCGGAACCCTCCGTCTTTCGGCGCAATGCAGCAGGGAGCTGTCCGCCATTTGGAGACGGCCCCACTCAATCAACGACAGTGAGAGCAGCGAGTCCTGACCCCTGGGTTGCGGGACCATCCCCAATTGGTGTGCTCGCGGTCGCAACCAACGCCTCCCTACCTTCCGTAACCGGAGGTTTACAGCGCGCCGATCCCGATAAGCACGCACATTTGTGACAAGGCAACAACCGCGACAGGCATCGGCATTCGTGTGTCGCAACCCTTTACGGTACGTAGTCGTGAACTGATAGTCCTGGAGGACTTCCAACCACCGCGACAATTGGCCCGAGGGCTGGGCAACCCGTAATGAATACTGGAGCGCCGCATGGTCGTCCGGACCGTGAAATGACGACCATACAGATATGGCCTGAATTGTTGTACAAAAAAACAATGGCAAGTAGTTCACGACGGGTGACGCAGTAGCGCTGCTCTGCCGCGACAACACCCTGCTACCATAGGCGACCACCCGTTCGACCCTCCAATGACTTGGGACAGCANCCCCCCAATGCCCGTGTTGCTAGCATCCGTGTCTAGCAAGAAGGGACTCTCAAGTCCGGATAGCGCAAGGGTGGGGCCCTTACCAAGGCGTCCCGGAGGGAGCAGAATGCAGCCTCCTCCTCCGGTCCCCACCGGAACTTCACTCCTTTTGCCATTAAAGCGTGCAAGGGCTTTGCAATGGTGGCGAAGTGCTCAACGAATCGGCGATAATACGAAGCAAAACCGATGAAACTGCGCACGTCTGACACTGACGTGGGCGTCGCCACGAACTGACACAGTCCGTCTTCGCAGGATCGGTAGAAATCCCGAAGAGTCGACAATGTGACCCAAGTACCTCACGGATTTACGAAAAAGATGGCATTTGGCCGGTTTAAACTTTAATTTAGCCGATCGCATTCGCAAGAACACCCTCTCAATCGCTGGAGGTGTTCTTCGAACGTTTTACCGAAAACAATGACATCGTCAAGGTAAATGAGGCACGTCTCCCACTGCAAGCCCGACAAAACCAATTCCATAAGACGCTGAAACGTCGCAGGAGAGGAGTGAAGTCCCATGGGTAACCGGTTAAACTGAAACAGGCCCCTGGAGTCCGGAATGCAGTCTTAGGCTTAGACTCCTCGTCGAGTGGCAACTGCCAAAATCCGGACAATAAATCAAGAGTCGAAAAGTATCGCGCACCGGACAATGCGTCGAGAGACTCGTCCATCCTGGGAGCGGATACGCGTCGGCCACCGAGATCTTATTCAGGCGGCGGAAATCGACGCAAAATCGCAGGGAGCCGTCCTGCTTTTTAACGAGCACAATAGGTGCTCCCAAGGACTGGAAGAAGGCGAAATAATGTCGGCTCCAGCATATCGTTAACCGCCGACTGAACATGTTCCTTCTCAGCAGGACTCAGTCTGAAGGGATTTTGCCTGACCGGTGCCGCATCGCCCGTTTCAATGTGGTGACGTAGCAGTCCGTGCATCCGATATCATACTTATGTTTACTGAAGACATCCGAAAATTCAATCAGCAACCCGCGCAACGCACCCAACTGTACGCTGACAAATCGTCCGAGTCCGCGCACAGCATATCTATCCAATCTAGGTCCTCCTTTGATGGTACGCTATTCGTGGGGCTCGGATCAGCCTGCGCAACCAGCCTCTCTTCCGCAGGGACCCATGCGCGTGAGCCAGCACGGTGCCCTGCTGAATGACGGCCGGCCGCGCCCAGCGTTTAAACCATGACAAACGGATCCCTGTCTGCCCCAACCAAAGTGTGAGCCACCGATAAATCGAGACCTCCAACAGCCCTATTAGAAGGACCCAAAAGCATGGCCTGTTCCGAGGCCTCCTTCCCCATGGCTTCCGTAACCGGAGGGAATCAACATTTGTGAACCCGGGGCACGTGCACGGTCTGTGTTGCTAACGCCTGAATGGTAGCGCACGCCGTCCGAATTACATTAGGGCTCGTCAAAAATGAAATACGGCGACCCGATGGTAGTTCAATGCAACGCTGATCGATGAGAATTTTGATGGGCATTTTCGCCAAAAAATCAGTGCCCAATAGGCAAGGAACCGCCAGGGAAGATGAAACGAAAACGGGTCCCGACAATTTGATATCACCAATGCAAATGGACGCCCTAATCTGACCGATAATGCCCAACGATCCCCCGTTAGCGGCGTAAAATGGCACATCCACCGGAAGAAGCGGACGACATTGTACCGGGAGAATATTATAAATGAGATCCGAAATAATAGTCGCCGATGCCCCCGTGTCCACTAACACCCTGACCTCGACCCCATCAATCGATCCGGTAACGACGGATGAACCCGCTGAGGCAGCCACTATTCTGTGCCCCAATTCCGACCATTTAATGTCTCCCCGGTCCCGGCCGAACCCCCTCTCCGAACCGAATCCCCGAACTCTACTCGGCTCTCCCTCGTCGCAACGCGACGACCCATACGTGTCGAGTATGCGGGCCAAGCATGTGAGGTGCCGCGACTTGCCGGGGTTTGCAGTGATGACTTGGGGCCTTGGTCGTCGTCCAGCCGAGGTCCCATGGCGCGCTGACGTGGGGCGCGGCAACCGGAGGCCACGTGGCCACGAAGGCCGCAGTTATAGCAGGTGATGACAGTAGTCGGAGATCTCGGTTGCTCCAGCTTGCGGGCCGCTCGCAGAGGCGAACGANCCCCCGACCTCCAGTCCCCCGCTCGTCCCGCGATGAACGCGTCCTCTCGTGGGCTGACGACTTGGGGCACGGTGTCAACCGGACCCGGAGTTGAGGCCACGGCAGCGTTGCAAACGACCCCCTGCTTTCGTTGAAGGACCTCGTGCGCTTGCATGCTCGTGGCGACCCGTAATGACGAAATATCGGTGTCGTCGGCCGTGTTGATGGGGACCCCAGGTCCTGCGCCAACTTGAGCAGCTGCTCCAAAACCATCGCATCTTGGCCCTCCTCGTCCATACGAGGGAACGCGGCGTCAGCGAGAGCGAGCAACGCCGTGCGGTAGGCGAGCACGGTCTCCGTGTCCGCCTTCCGTCTTGCGTAGAAATGATGGCGGCACGCCGAGGGAGGACCGTAGACTTTTGCCATGAGGGCCAGCGCATCCTTGAGCGTGGAGCGGTCCGACCTGCGTGCGGACGTGAAGGCCGCGAGCGCGTTGTCGTCCAGCATGGCAGGCAGTGCCCGCAGTGCCGTAGCGTCGGACCAGGCGGACATCTCTTGATGCGCCAAAAATCTGCGCTGAAATAGGCTCCAATCCCCGCCTTCCGCCTTGAATGCTGACAACGTGGGAAGGCGCTGCTGAAAGATAAAGTCGTCCTCCTCCTCGTGCTTCCTCTCTGCCCCGCCGTCGGTGTGTAAGATGGCGGCCCCAGTGGCGGTGTGTGATGGCGGTCCGCCGCGCGCGTTGGTGACGTCAGTGGCCGCGCCTGGAGAACCGCTGCCACGTGGTGATGGCCGTTCCCGCAAAAGTTGGAGCGGATGAAATGGCGGGAATCGCCAAATCGTTTTGGCGGGAATCTGCAGGGCGACCCTGTAGCACGTCGGCCGCCGTCCCGCTCCTCCCGACGAGCTGATCTCCGCCAAGATGGACGCGGCGGCGAGCAGCAGCTCCGCCAGACGGGAGTGTGCCTCGCGAAGCACGGTGTCAGTCCCCCGTCGCTCGTCCGGCGCCGTCGGTGGATCCTGCCCCGTGGGCAGCTCCTCTTCCTCACCCCTGATGCCCGCTGGCCCGCGTCGTCGAGGTTGTCCTCGTGGTCAATCCCGTGGGTCCGACGGTTCCTCCTTGTATCCATGCTTGGAGGACCGTTTCACTTCTGACGCCAGTTGAAGTATGGGAATTGACGGCAGGAACTTCTTGACGGGTAACACACTTTTATTAAATCCTTTAGGTATCACAATACAACGTGTGGTCTTCCTTCTTCCTCCGACACACTCCACTAATCTCGTGTAAGCTCTAGGCCTCTGGCTACACACCATATACTCGACTCGTGTAAGCCCTATGCCTCTGGCTACACAATACACTCGACTCGTGTAAGCCCTATGCCTCTGGCTACACAATACACTCGACTCGTGTAAGCCCTATGCCTCTGGCTACACAATACACTCGAC
Source organism: Lethenteron camtschaticum (assembly GCA_018977245.1). Lineage (NCBI taxonomy): Eukaryota > Metazoa > Chordata > Hyperoartia > Petromyzontiformes > Petromyzontidae > Lethenteron > Lethenteron camtschaticum. Next base: position 4,764,194 of record MU249627.1, read on the forward strand.
TCGTGTAAGCCCTATGCCCTGGCTACACATAATCCATTCGGCTCGTGTAGACCTATGGCTACACCCACTACACTCGCCTCTGGGTTACACAGAGTCCCGGTCCCCTTAGGACAGCGGGGCTAGGTACCGCAGGGCTCTAGGTCTTCATCCCCGTCTTCATTCTTCGCTGGTTACACACTGCCCTTACGCCTGTGTGCATCCCCTTTTATAGCCCCTGCTCACGAGAGGCGGAGCTGATGCGTACTTCAGCATGAGCATCGCTCCTTAATGAACCAATCACGACGCACTCTCTCTACGATCCGGTTTCCCCAGCGCGTGTTAACACTCCTCCACCAATCCCACCGCGCTGCCACCGGTCACTCCCTCTCAGCATGTCACCGGTCCACAGCCAATCAGTACCCCGTAACCCACGACCCCGCGCTGACCCCTGATCCTCCACCGTCAGCGCCCGTCACCACCTACACAGCCAATCATCACGCACTGTGCATACGATCCTTAATCCCAGCGCGTATCACCTCTACACATACACTGGGACAGGGATTGAACTTAGAGATTTGCAGTTAGAGCACTGATACACACACCTGGGTCAGAGAATGAACTTAGAGATTTGAAGTCACTGGCTCAGAGCACTGATACATACACCTGGGTCAGAGAATGAACTTAGAGATTTGCAGTCAGAGGACTGATACATGGGACACCTGGGTCAGAGATGAACTTAGAGATTTGAAGTCACTGGCTGAGAGCACTGATACACGTGACACCTCGGTCAGGGATTGAACTTAGAGTTTTGCAGTCAGAGCATTCATACACGGTGACACCTGGGTCAGAGATTGAACTTAGAGATTTGCAGTCACCCACTGAGAGCACAGAATCACTGGCTCAGAGCACTGATGCACGTGACACCTGGGTCAGGGATTGAACTTAGAGATTTGCAGTCAGAGCACTGATACATGGTGACACCTGGGTCAGGGATTGAACTTAGAGTTTTAGTGTCTCTGGCTCAGAGTCAGTTCATGAGACACCTGGACCAGGGATCGAACTTGGATTTAAACCACTGCCAACACATTGGACACCTTCACTCGGATTAGAACTTGCTCTGGCTCAGAGCACCGATACATGAGCCCCCCAAGCCAGGGACAGAACTTAGTGTCCCCTAACAGCACTTGCCCCAACAGCCCGTGTAGGCCACCTGGGGGAACCTTTGCCTTTGTGCGCTCGCATGGTCGTGCGTTCGAACGCACGTTCAGCTGTCGGGGAGCGGTGGCGCAGCGGTTAGCGCGCTGCGCTGCGAACCCGGCGGCCCAGTTCGATTCCGCCCATGCCCGACACCAGTTACTATCATCTGGACCGGTCCTGGGCCTCCCCTTGGTCGCTTCAGCCTCAAATGAGTAGCCGGTGCGGTGTTTGGCAAACATCGCCGCTTGTGGGAGACAAAGGCGGCCGGGCGTGGCGCTGGCTATCCACACCTCCCCCCCCCCCCTTTCCATGTCGTTCCGGACTTCATAGGTGCTACTCGCTAACAGCACTTGGCCCAAAAATCTGTTAGGGCTATGCGGGGGGTCTTTGTCTTTGTGAGTACGTGAGTGCGAGAGCGCTAGTGTAGCCGTTAGCACACTTCACGGCCAGCACCGGCGACGGTTATCAGTACCGGTGCTGGGCCTCCCCTAGGTCGACTCGGCCTCGAGTGAGCAGCCGGTGCGGTGTTTGGCAAACATCGCCACTCGGGGGGAGACAAAGGCGGCCGGGCGCGGGTGCCCCCCCCCCCCCTTTGTACGCCACAGCGGCACTTGCCCCAACGAGTCTGCGTAGGCTACTCAGGGTGAGGGTGAGTGGGTTAGTGGGTGAGTGGGTTAGTGGGTGAGTGAGTGGGTGAGTGGGTGAGTGGGTGAGTGGGTTAGTGGGTGAGTGGGTGAGTGGGTGAGTGGGTTAGTGGGTGAGTGGGTGAGTGGGTGGATTAGTGGGTTAGTGGGTGAGTGGGTGAGTGGTTGAGTGGGTTAGTGGATTAGTGGGTGAGTGGGTGAGTGGTTTGAGTGGGTTAGTGGATTAGTGGGTGAGTGGGTTAGTGGGTGAGTGGGTGAGTGGGTCAGTGTGTGAGTGGGTTAGTGGGTGAGTGGGTGAGTGGGTTAGTGGGTGAGTGGGTGAGTGGGTCAGTGTGTGAGTGGGTTAGTGGGTGAGTGGGTGAGTGGGTCAGTGTGTGAGTGGGTTAGTGGGTGAGTGGATTAGTGGGTGAGTGGGTGAGTGGGTTAGTGGGTGAGTGGGTGAGTGGGTTAGTGGGTTAGTGGATTAGTGGGTGAGTGGGTGAATGGGTGAGTGGGTGAATGGGTGAGTGGGTCAGTGGTCAGTGTGTGAGTGGGTGAGTGGGTGAGTGGGTGAGTGGGTTAGTGGGTGAGTGGGTGAGTGGGTCAGTGTGTGAGTGGGTTAGTGGGTGAGTGGGTGAGTGGGTTAGTGGGTGAGTGGGTGAGTGGGTGAGTGGGTCAGTGTGTGAGTGGGTTAGTGGGTGAGTGGGTGAGTGGGTTAGTGGATTAGTGGATTAGTGGGTGAGTGGGTGAGTGGGTCAGTGGGTGAGTGGGTGAGTGGGTTAGTGGGTTAGTGGATTAGTGGGTGAGTGGGTGAGTGGGTTAGTGGGTGAGTGGTGAGTGGGTTAGTGGATTAGTGGGTGAGTGGGTTAGTGGGTGAGTGGATTAGTGGGTTAGTGGGTGAGTGGTGAGTGGTTGAGTGGGTTAGTGGATTAGTGGTGAGTGGGTGAGTGGTTGAGTGGGTTAGTGGATTAGTGGGTGAGTGGGTTAGTGGGTGAGTGGGTGAGTGGGTCAGTGTGTGAGTGGGTTAGTGGGTGAGTGGGTGAGTGGGTTAGTGGGTGAGTGGGTGAGTGGGTGAGTGGGTCAGTGTGTGAGTGGGTTAGTGGGTGAGTGGGTGAGTGGGTCAGTGTGTGAGTGGGTTAGTGGGTGAGTGGATTAGTGGGTGAGTGGGTGAGTGAGTGGGTGAGTGGGTGAGTGGGTGAGTGGGTGAGTGGGTGAGTGGGTGAGTGGGTTAGTGGGTGAGTGGGTAAGTGGGTGAATGGGTTAGTGGGTGAGTGGGTGAGTGGGTGAGTGGGTTAGTGGGTGAGTGGGTTAGTGGGTTAGTCGGTGAGTGGGTGAGTGGGTCAGTGTGTGAGTGGGTTAGTGGGTGAGTGGGTGAGTGGGTTAGTGGGTGAGTGGGTGAGTGGGTGAGTGGGTTAGTGGGTTAGTGGATTAGTGGGTGAGTGGGTGAGTGGGTCAGTGGGTGAGTGGGTGAGTGGGTTAGTGGGTTAGTGAATTAGTGGGTGAGTGGGTGAGTGGGTTAGTGGGTGAGTGGGTGAGTGGGTTAGTGGGTTAGTGGATTAGTGGGTGAGTGGGTTAGTGGGTGAGTGGGTGAGTGGGTTAGTGTGTTAGTGGATTAGTGGGTGAGTGGGTGAGTGGGTCAGTGGTCAGTGTGTGAGTGGGTTAGTGGGTGAGTGGGTGAGTGGGTTAGTGGGTGAGTGGGTGAGTGGGTGAGTGGGTCAGTGTGTGAGTGGGTTTGGTGGGTGAGTGGGTAGTGGGTGAGTGGGTGAGTGGGTTAGTGGGTGAGTGGGTGAGTGAGTGGATGAGTGGGTGAGTGGGTTAGTGGGTGAGTGGGTTAGTGGGTGAGTCGGTGAGTGGGTTGGTAGGATGGGGGTCACAGCACCTTTGTCTTTGTCTTTGCCTGTCAGCTGTCGGACTCGAAGCGTCGGCTGGAGGAGGGTGAGTGGGTCAGTGGGTTAGTGGGTGAGTGGCTTAGTGGGTGAGTGGGTGAGTTGGTTAGTGGGTGAGGGGTGAGTGGGTGAGGGGGTTAGTGGGTGAGTGGGTGAGTGGGTGACTGGGTTAGTGGGTGAGTGGGTGAGTGGGTTAGTGGGTGAGTGGGGGAGTTGGTTAGTGGGTGAGTGGGTGAGTGGGTTAGTGGGTGAGTGGGTGAGTGGGTGAGTTAGTGGGTGAGTGGGTGACTGGGTTAGTGGGTGAGTGGGTGAGTGGGTTAGTGGGTGAGTGGGTGAGTGGGTGAGTGGGTGAGTGAGTCGGTGGGTGGGGGCTCAGAACCTTTGTCTTTGTCTTCGCCTGTCAGCTGTCGAACTCGAAGCGTCGTCTGGAGGGGGGTGAATGGGTGAGTGGGTGAGTGGGTGAGTGGGTTAGTGGGTGAGTGGGTAAGTGGGTGAATGGGTTAGTGGGTGAGTGGGTGAGTGGGTGAATGGGTTAGTCGGTGAGTGGGTGAGTGGGTGAGTGGGTGAGTGGGTTAGTCGGTGAGTGGGTGAGTGGGTTAGTCGGTGAGTGGGTGAGTGGGTTAGTGGGTGAGTGGGTTGGTAGGGTGTGAGCCAGCACCTTTGTCTTCGCCTGTCAGCTGTCGGACTCGAAGCGTCGTCTGGAGGAGGGTAAATGGGTTAGTGGGTGAGTGGGTGAATGGGTGAGTGGGTGAGTGGGTTAGTGGGTGAGTGGGTGAATGGGTGAGTGGGTTAGTGGGTGAGTGGGTTGGTAGGGTGTGAGCCCAGCACCTTTGTCTTTGTCTTCGCCTGTCAGCTGTCGAACTCGAAGCGTCGTCTGGAGGGGGTGAATGGGTTAGTGGGTGAGTGGGTGAGTGGGTTAGTGGGTGAGTGGGTGAGTGGGTGAGTGGGTTTGTGGGTGAGTGGGTGAATGGGTTAGTCGGTGATTGGGTGAGTGGGTTAGTGGGTGAGTGGGTTGGTAGGGTGTGAGCCCAGCACCTTTGTCTTTGTCTTCGCCTGTCAGCTGTCGGACTCGAAGCGTCGTCTGGAGGAGGGTAAATGGGTTAGTGGGTGAGTGGGTGAGTGGGTGAGTGGGTTAGTGGGTGAGTGGGTAAGTGGGTGAATGGGTTCGTGGGTGAGTGGGTGAGTGGGTGAATGGGTTAGTCGGTGAGTGGGTGAGTGGGTGAGTGGGTGAGTGGGTGAGTGGGTTAGTGGGTGAGTGGGTAAGTGGGTGAATGGGTTAGTGGGTGAGTGGGTGAGTGGGTGAGTGGGTTAGTGGGTGAGTGGGTTAGTGGGTTAGTCGGTGAGTGGGTGAGTGGGTTAGTGGGTGAGTGGTTTGGAAGGGTGTGAGCTCAGCACCTTTGTCTTTGTCCTCGCCTGTCAGCTGTCGGACTCGAAGCGTCGGCTTGAGGAGGCCGGCGCGGCCAGGAGATGCTCGAGGAGTCGAGGCGCAAGATGGCCAAGGAGGTGGAGGTGCTGACCCAGAGCCTGGAGGAGAAAACGGCGGCCTGCGACAAGTCCGACAAGACGCGCAACCGCCTGCAGCAGGAGCTGGAGGACGTCGTCATGGACCTGGACCACCAGCGGCAGGTGGTGGCCACGCTGGAGAAGAAGCAGAAGAAGTTGACCAGGTGCGTCGAGCGCACGCAGCACGCACGTGCGTACGCAGCCGCCGGTGAGGTGTGCGATGGATGGCGGTGGTGGTGGTGGTGCGATGGATGGTGGTTGGTGGTGGTGGTGGTGGTGATGATCGTGATGATGGTGATGAAGATGATGGTGATGATGATGGTGGTGGTGATGGCGGTGATGGTGGTGCAATAGCTGATGGTGATGGTAGTGGTGCTGATGTATATGATGGTAGAGGTGATGATTCTGATGGTGATGATGGTGGTGATGATGGTTGTGATGGTGGTCCAATGGACGCCAATGATGGCTTTAATGATGGTGATGGTGGTGCAATGGATGGTGGTTGGTGGTGGTTGTGGTAGTGGTGATGGTGGTGGTGGTGATGATCGTGATGATGGTGGTGATGAAGATGATGGTGATGGTGCAATGGATGGTGGTTGGTGGTGGTAGTGGTGATGGTTGTGGTGATGATTGTCGTGGTGGTGATGGCGGTGATGGTCGTGCAATAGATGATGGTGATGGTAGTGGTGATGATGATGGTGGTGGTGCAATGAATGGTTGTGATGGTGGTCCAATGGATGCCAATGATGGCAGTGATGATGGTGATGATGGTGGTGGTGGTGATGGTGGTGCAACGGATGGTTGTAATGGTGATCCAATGGACGCCGATGATGACAGTGATGATGGTGATGATGGTGGTGGTGGTGCAATGGATGGTTGTGATGGCGGTCCAATGGACGCTGATGATAGCGGTGATGATGGTGATGATGTTGATGATGGTGATGGTGGTGCAATGGACACCTACCTCCACCAATCGATCGGCGGTTGGCACACAGCTGACGATTACGATAATCGCAAACTGATGCTCACTCCCCACCCCCCTCCCCCTCCCCACCACCCACCCCACGACCCACCCCACCACCCACCCCACCACCCACCCCACCACCCACCCCACACCGGCAGATGCTGGCGGAGGAGAAGGCGGTGTCGTCGCGCTACGCGGACGAGCGCGACCGTGCCGAGGCGGAGGCTCGCGAGCGGGAGACCCGGGCGCTGTCGCTCGCCCGCGAACTCGACGAGGCGTCGTCCGCCCGCGACGACCTCGAGAAGGCCAACCGCTCCCTGCGCGCCGAGATGGACGACCTCGTCAGCTCCAAGGACGACGTCGGCAAGAGCGTGAGAGTCGCTCGCCCACTCGCCCGCTCGCCCGCTCACCCGTTCAATGGGTCGCGTGTGCTTGTGTCACCCGTGTGCTTGTGTCACCCGTGTCAATGCCCCGCCCGCCAATCTATCTGGTCCTCCAACTCTCCCGTTTGTACATTGTTCTGCTTGTCACTCGTCCAACCATTGGTCATTGTTCTACCCACTAGCCCACCCATTTGTCCATTGTTCTGTCTACTCCCGCACCCATTGTTCTATTGTTCTACCCACTCGCCCACCCGTGTGTCCATTGTTCTAACCACTAGCCACCCATTGTTCTATTGTTCTACCCACTAGCCCACCCGTTTGTCCATTGTTCTTCCCACTAGCCCACCCGTTGGTCCATTGTTCTGTCCACTCACCCACCCATTGTCCATTGTTCTAACCACTCGTCCACCCATTGTCTATTGTTCTAACCACTCGCCCACCCATTGTCCATTGTTCTAACCACTCGCCCACCCTTTGTCCATTGTTCTACCCACCCATTGTCCATTATTCTGCCCACTCGCCCACCCATTGTCCATTGTTCTAACCACTCGCCCACCCATTGTCCATTGTTCTAACCACTCCTGTTAGTCCAAGGTGAAGGTGGGAGGGTGGTGGCAAAATGTCGTTGCGCTCCCTCTAGTCAGTTTAACCCGGTGGGAGCTCACGAGAGGGGGGGGGGGGTCAGTGGTGACCAAACTCAGAACGAGAAAGAGACCGTTAATGCAGAGAGGAGGGTGAAGCAGTGGCTGTGACAATGGTGGCGGTGGCTGCCGTGATGGTGGTGGTGGTCGTGTTGGTGGTGGTGGCGGTGGTGGCGGTGGTCGTCGTGTTGGTGGTGGTAGCTGTGGTGGTGGCCGTGGTGGTGGCAGCAGTGGTGGTGATGGTGGTGGCGGTGGTCGTCGTGTTGGTGGTGGCCGTGGTGGTGGCAGCGGTGGGATGGTGGCGGTGATGGTGGCGGTGGTGGTGGCAGCGGCGGTGGTGATGGTGGCGGTGGTGGTGGCCGTGGTGGTGGCAGCGGTGGCGGTGATGGTGGCGGTGGCCGTGGTGGTGGTGGTGGCGGTGGTCGTGTTGGTAGTGGTGGTGGCCGTGGTGGTGGCAGCAGCGGTGGTGACGGCGGCGTTGCCCGCGTTGGTAGCGGCGTTCGCTCACCGCGCGTGCCCCGGTCTCCGCCTGCGGCCACGCCGGCGCCTTCAGGTGCACGAGCTGGAGAAGTCGAAGCGCGCGCTGGAGCAGCAGGTGGGAGAGATGAAGACGCAGCTGGAGGAGCTGGAGGACGAGCTGCAGGCCACGGAGGACGCCAAGCTGCGGCTGGAGGTGACGCTGCAGGCGCTGCGGGCGCAGTTCGAGCGCGACCTGCAGCAGCGCGACGAGAGCAACGAGGAGAAGGCGCGCACGCTCGCCAAGCAGGTGAGGGTCGCTCGCGAACTCACTCACGAATTCACTCACGAACTCACGCACGCTCGCCAAGCAGGTGAGAGTCGCGCTCGCGAACTCACTCGCGAACTCACGCACGCTCGCCAAGCAGGTGAGGGTCGCTCGCGAACTCACTCGCGAACTCACTCACGAACTCACGCACGCTCGCCAAGCAGGTGAGGGGCGCTCGCGAATTCACTCACGAACTCACGAATTCACTCACGAACTCACGAATTCACTCGTGAACTCACGAATTCACTTGTGAACTCACGCACGAACTCACGCACGCTCGCCAAGCAGGTGAGGGTCGCGCTCGGACACTCTCTACGTGAGTCTATGGGTCTCTACGTGAGTCTATGGGTCTCTGTGTGAGTCGATGGGTCTCCGCGTGAGAGACCCATCGACTCGCCGCACTTGAGAAACCCAATCCTCGCCGGTGCCGAGACGTCTCCCTGACCGCCGCGTGTCCCCCCCCCCCCCCCCCGGCAAGGTGCGGGAGCTCGAGTCGGAGCTGGAGGACGAGCGCAAGCAGCGGGCGGCGGCGGGCGGCGCGCGGAAGAAGCTGGAGGGAGACCTGGCGGACATGGAGGGGCAGCTGGACGCATCCAGCAAGGCCCGCGAGGAGGCGGTCAAGCAGCTGCGCAAGCTGCAGGTGAGCGGCTGCGGCCTGCCGTGCCGTGGCGGGCGGCCCGTGCCGTGGCGGGCGGAGGCGACGCGCCGGGTCGTGGTGGCGAGTGCTAGCGCGCTCCGGTGTGTCGCTCCCTCCGCCTCGACGCCTCTCACACTCTCTCCCACCCCTCCCTCCTCCCCTCCCTCAATCTCGTTCATTCTACCTCCCGTCCCCCGCTCCCTCCCTACCTCCCTCCATGAATCTCCTCCCCTCCCCCCTCCCCTCTCCCTTCTCCCCCTCCCCTCCTCCCCTCCCCTCCCCTCCTTCCCTAACCCTCTCCCCTCTCTCCCCCCTCCCCTCCCCCCTCCCCTCCCCTCCTTCCCTTTACCCTAACCCTCTCCCCCTCCCCCCCTCCCTCTCCCCCTCCCCTCCCCCCTCTCCCCCCTCCCCTCTCCCCTCCCCTCTCCCCCTCCCTCCTTCCCTAACCCTCTCCCCTCCCCTCCCTCTCCCCCTCCCCTCCCCTCCTTCCCTAACCCTCTCCCCCCTCCCCTCTCCCCCCCCCTCCCCGCACCGCGCAGGCCCAGCTGAAGGACGTGCAGCGGGAGGCGGAGGAGGCTCACAGCTCGCGCGAGGAGGTGGCGGCGCAGGCTCGCGAGAAGGAGAAGAAGATGAAGAACCTGGAGACGCAGCTGCTGCACCTGCAGGAGGTGCGCCCCAGCCCAGGCCGCGGGAGCAGTCCCGGAGTAGCCGGAGTAGTCCCGGGGTGGCCGGAGTAGTCCCGGGGTGACCGGAGTAGTCCCGGAGTAGCCGGAGTAGTCCCGAGGTGGCCGGAGTAGTCCCGGGGTGGCCGGAGTAGTCCCGGAGTGGCCGGAGTAGTCCCGAGGTGGCCGGAGTAGTCCCGGGGTGGCCGGAGTAGTCCCGGAGTAGCCGGAGTAGTCCCGAGGTGGCCGGAGTAGCCCGGGTGGCCGGAGTGGCCCGGAGTGGCCGGAGTAGTCCCGGTGTAGCCGGAGTAGTCCCGGAGTGGCCGGAGTAGTCCCGAGGTGGCCGGAGTAGTCCCGGGGTGGCCGGAGTAGTCTCGGAGTAGCCGGAGTAGTCCGAGGTGGCCGGAGTAGTCCCGGTGTTGCCGGAGTAGTCCCGGAGTGGCCGGAGTAGTCCCGGGGTGGCCGGAGTAGTCCCGGGGTGGCCGGAGTAGTTCCGGGGTGGCCGGAGTAGTCCGGGGTGGCCGGAGTAGTCCGAGGTGGCCGGAGTAGTCCCGAGGTGGCCGGAGTAGTCCCGGGTGGCCGGAGTAGTCCCGGGGTGGCCGGAGTAGTCCCGGAGTGGCCGGAGTAGTCCCGGAGTGGCCGGAGTAGTCCCGGAGTGGCCGGAGTAGTCCCGAGGTGGCCGGAGTAGTCCCGGGGTGGCCGGAGTAGTCCCGGGGTGGCCGGAGTAGTCCCGGGGTGGCCGGAGTAGTCCCGGAGTGGCCGGAGTAGTCCCGGGTGGCCGGGGTGGCCGGAGTAGTCCCGGGTGGCCGGAGTAGTCCCGGGTGGCCGGAGTAGTCCCGGGGTGGCCGGAGTAGTCCCGGGGTGGCCGGAGTAGTCCCGGGTGGCCGGAGTAGTCCCGAGGTGGCCGGAGTAGTCCCGGGGTGGCCGGAGTAGTCCCGGGGTGGCCGGAGTAGTCCCGGGGTGGCCGGAGTAGTCCCGGAGTGGCCGGAGTAGTCCCGAGGTGGCCGGAGTAGTCCCGGGGTGGCCGAGTAGTCCCGGGGTGGCCGGAGTAGTCCCGGGTGGCCGGAGTAGTCCCGGGTGGCCGGAGTAGTCCCGGGGTGGCCGGAGTAGTCCGGGTGGCCGGAGTAGTCCCGAGGTGGCCGGAGTAGTCCCGGGGTGGCCGGAGTAGTCCCGGGTGGCCGGAGTAGTCCGGGTGGCCGGAGTAGTCCCGGGGTGGCCGGAGTAGTCCCGGGGTGGCCGGAGTAGTCCCGGGTGGCCGGAGTAGTCCCGAGGTGGCCGGGTAGTCCGGGGTGGCCGTGACACTCCCTCGTGGTGACGCGGCGGGTGCGGCGGTGGGAAAAGGGTTACCGAGTCAACGCCCCACCGCCCGTTCCCCCGTCGTGCACTACCCGTGCTATTGTCGTCGTCTTGTCGTCGTTGTTGTTGTTGTTGTTCTTCTTGGTTCTTTCGGTAAAGTCGCCGCGTAGAAGGGAAATAATAAAATTATAAAATTATAAAATATAATAAAATAATTCTAACGACGTTTCGGCCACAACGCAAGTAGCCGTCCTCAGGTGAAGAACAGGTCTGTCGGAAAGACAGCGTCTGATGACCTGTCGGGACAGCGTCTGATGACCTGTTCTTCACCTGAGGACGGCTGCTTGCGTTGTGGCCGAAACGTCGTGAGAATTGTATTTTATAATGTTTTTATTTTATTATTTTATTTTTCCCTTCTACGTGACGACTTTACCGAAAGAACCAAGAAGATGAATCCCTGCAGTCACGAAAGAAGCTTTAAATCAAAGTTGTTGTTGTTGTTTAGTTGTTGTTGTTGTTGTTTATTGTTGTTGTTGTTGTCGTCGTTTACGTCTGCAGGAGTTGTCGGCGGCTGAGCGAGCACGCCGCACCGTGCACGACTCGTGCTATTGTTGTCGTCTTGTTGTTGTTGTTGTTTATTGTTGTTGTTGTTGTTATTGTCTGCAGGAGTTGGCGGCGGCTGAGCGAGCGCGCCGCACCGTAGAGCAGGAGAGAGACGACCTGGCCGAGGAGATCGCGGGGAACACGAGCGGCAAGTGAGTGTGTGACACAGCATCCCCTACCGCCCTGCGACAGCCCCAACCTCCCCCTCTCCTCCACCTCCTTCCTGCCCCTGCACCACCACGCCCGCGGCCGGCGCCCTCTTACCTCCTCGCACTCGCCAACGGCCACGGTTACACCACTGGAACCTCATTTGCCAGTAAAAAATATGATAATCGGTTTTTTACCCTTCTATCTGGCAACAAAACTGACACCTTTTTTTATAAGGAGTCATGTTTGCATTGACCACAATACCTGCAGTCATAATGCAAACAAAAAACAACTCTGATAATGTATGCACTGTCCTTGAAGTTGATTGGTCCACACCCGAGACAGCTTTCCTTAGAGCCTAGTCTCACATGGTGTTGGACCAGATGACGCCAAAAGGCGCACAACTCAAAGACAATGCACCATCAGAGTATGAGAGCTCGGGGTAAGCATTTACACCATTGGAACCTCATTTGCCAGTAGCAAAATATGATAATTGTTTTTTTTACCATTCTATCTGGCAACAAAACTGACACCTTTTTTAAGGACAGTGCATTATCAGAGTTATGTTTTTTGTTTGCATTATGACTGCAGGTATTGTGGTCTATGGGTACGGGTACGGGTATCGGGTAAGGTACGGATATCGTGTAGGGTACGGGTATAGGGTATGGGTATCGGGTAGGGTACGGGTATCGGGTACGGGTATCGGGTACGGGTATCGGGTAGGGTACGGGTATCGGGTAGGGTACGGGTAACGGGTACCCGATTGTAACCTCTGGTAGAAAAGGTGTCAGTTTTGTTGCCAGATAGAAGGGTAAAAAAACAATCACCAACGGCCACGGCGTTTGTCTCCCTGCGTGTGGCGGCGGCGGCGGCGGCGGTGGTGGCGGCAGGTCGGCCATGATGGATGACAAGCGGCGCCTGGAGGCGAGGATCTCGCAGCTGGAGGAGGAGCTGGAGGAGGAGCAGGGAGCCACGGAGCTCTCCAACGAGCGGCTACGCAAGGCGTCCGCGCAGGTACGTAGCCCTCGGCAAGGTAAGGTAAAAGTTAAACGGAAAAAAAAACACGAGACTGCCTTTACCCTAACTTTTACCTTACCACAATACAATCTCTCTACCCTACCTTTTACCCTTTAGCAGGTAAGGTACAAGGTAAAAAGCAACGAGCTTACCTTTACCCTACCTTTTACCCTTATCCCATACAAATTATCCGATTACAGGGTAACTACTGGGGTACTACAACACATGAAAAAGGTTTATAACGATACATGCTATAAGGTAGAGCGATTCATACATATAGAATACTCTCGAATTGGGCGTTGAGGCTGTGGACGACACCGTCCTCCATAACCTCCTCGTCCCAGTCGTCTTGGTCGATGGCGATCTCATCAACAACCTGATCAAGTTTGCCATCGTCCTCGACGAACGAAGCCAATAAGATCCTGCGCCGCTCCGGCCCAGTTAGACGGAACCTTCAGCCAGCCGACGTCCCGACCTCGCTGCCTGGGGCGAGCACGTTATGCTTCTTGAGGTGCGCTTTCCACCCCGACGCGTTCGCGTGGGTGGAAAACCACATGGGGATCACCCTCCATCCAATGGTGCGTGTGCTCCCACGGGTACGCATGCGATTGCTGTTCGCGGCGACCCCAAAAATGCCGTTGCTGGCATCACCGTCCTCTAGTGCCTCGACCTCAAGGACGTGGTCCGCCTCCATCTGGTCCGACATCAATGATCGCAATTTAAAATGGACGCCACGGACTGCGCCACGGAGCTTTTAGCGGTAAACAAGGTACCGTAGTTACCGGGCAATACTTTGCGCTACCTTGACCCTACCGGCTAATTCTTCCGAGCTACCTTTACCCTGTACCCTTTACCTTACACCCCTAGCATGTCGAAACCTTTACCCTTTTACCCGGTAAAAAGGGTAATTTACCTTGCCTTGCCGAGACCTACAGGTATGACCGGGTTGACGGGGGGGGGGGGAGGGGCGGACGGGGGAGAAGGAAATGGGGAATATAGGTGGGGGGGAGGGGGGAGGAGACGCCGATGATTTAGCGACAACACCGACGCCCCCGTCGGGGACGACCGAGAATCTACGGCGGCGACGTCCCTCTCACCGCCCCCCCCCCCCACCACCTCCCCCCCTCCAGGCAGAGCAGCTGAGCTCGGAGCTGACCGGCGAGCGTGGTCAGTCGCAGCGAGCGGAGAGCGCCCGCCAGCAGCTCGAGCGGCAGAACAAGGAGCTGCAGGTGAAGCTGCAGGAGATGGAGGCGGCCTTCCGCTCCAAGGCCAAGTCGTCGCAGGCCGCACTCGAGGCCAAGATCGGGCAGCTGGAGGAGCAGCTCGACGTGGAGACCAAGTACGCCTCGCCAAGGCCACCACCGCCGCCACCGCCACCGCCACCACCGCCACCACACCGGCACCACCGCCACCACCACCACCGCCACCACCACCACCGCCACCGCCACCGCCACCACCGCCACCACCACCACCACCGCCACCGCCATTACCACCACCGCCACCACCACCGCCACCACGACCGCCACCGCCACACACCGGCACTGGAATCGCGATGGAATCGGAACGCCGCACCACCATACCCACACTCCCTCCCTCCCCCCCGCACCACCGCCACCAACGCCTTGCGGAAATCAGGATAACAAACTGTGGGTCTCTGTGTGTCTATAAGTCTGTGAGAGTCTATGGGTTTCTGTGTGAGTCTGTGGGTCTCTGTGTTAGTCTATGGGCCTCTGTGTGAGTCTATGGGTCTCTGTGTGAGTCTATGGGTCTCTGTGTGAGTCTATGGGTCTCTGTGTGAGTCTATGGGTCTCTGTGTGAGTCTATGGGTTTCTGTGCCAGTCTATGGGTCTCTGTGTGAGTCTATGGGTCTCTGTCTGAGTCTATGGGTCTCTGTGTGAGTCTATGGGTCTCTGTGTGAGTCTATGGGTCTCTGTGTGAGTCTATGGGTCTCTGTGTGAGTCTATGGGTCTCTGTGTGAGTCTATGGGTCTCTGTGTGAGTCTATGTGTCTCTGTGTGAGTCTATGGGTCTCTGTCTGAGTCTATGGTCTCTGTGTGAGTCTATGGGTCTCTGTGTGAGTCTATGGGTCTCTGTGTGAGTCTATGGGTCTCTGTGTGAGTCTATGGGTCTCTGTGTGAGTCTATGGGTCTCTGTGTGAGTCTATGGGTCTCTGTGTAGTCTATGGTCTCTGTGTGAGTCTATGGTCTCTGTGTGAGTCTATGGGTTTCTGTGAGTCTATGGGTCTCTGTGTGAGTCTATGGGTCTCTGTCTGAGTCTATGGGTCTCTGTGTGAGTCTATGGGTCTCTGTGTGAGTCTATGGGTCTCTGTGTGAGTCTATGGGTCTCTGTGTGAGTCTATGGGTCTCTGTGTGAGTCTATGGGTCTCTGTGTGAGTCTATGTGTCTCTGTGTGAGTCTATGGGTCTCTGTCTGAGTCTATGGGTCTCTGTGTGAGTCTATGGGTCTCTGTGTGAGTCTATGGTCTCTGTGTGAGTCTATGGGTCTCTGTGTGAGTCTATGGGTCTCTGTGTAGTCTATGGTCTCTGTGTGAGTCTATGGGTCTCTGTGTGAGTCTATGGGTCTCTGTGTGAGTCTATGGGTCTCTGTGTGAGTCTATGGGTCTCTGTGTGAGTCTATGGGTCTCTGTGTGAGTCTATGGGTCTCTGTGTGAGTCTATGTGTCTCTGTGTGAGTCTATGGGTCTCTGTGAGTCTATGGGTCTCTGTGTGAGTATATGGGTCTCTGTGTGAGTCTATGGGTCTCTGTGTGAGTCTATGGGTCTCTGTGTGAGTCTATGGTCTCTGTGTGAGTCTATGGGTCTCTGTGTGAGTCTATGGGTCTCTTTGTGAGTCTATGGGTTTCTGTGTGAGTCTATGGGTCTCTGTGAGTCTATGGGTGTGTTTACTCTGGCAGTACGATAACTCCGCTAGGAGTATCGGGTAGGGTGCTCACAGGGTAACTCGCAGAGGTCGCAAACGGGTTTTGATTCCTTACCCGTTACCCGTACCCTATCCGTACCCGTACCCGTACACTACCCGATACCCGGCCGGGTACGGGTAGCCGGGTTTCGGGTACCTGATTGCGACCTCTGGGATGAAGCCATGTTGCAGGCGCGGGTGGGTTGTTTCTAGGAACTTGAATTGGGAGAAGAAACAAGACGTTGGGAAATGAGTGACAAACGGTGACTCACCAGTGACTCACGGCCTACCCGTACCCGTACCTTACCCCATACCCGTACCCTACCCGATACCCGTACCCTACCCGATACCCGTACCCTACCCGATACCCGGCTACCCGTATTATCCGGGTACGGTTAGCCGTTGGCGACCCTGGTGCAGCCGGGTACGGGTACGGGTAGGGTACGGGTAATACGGCTAGGGTACGGGTATCGGGTATTGAGTAGGTAAGGCTATCGGGTAGGGTACGGGTATCGGGTAGGGTACGGGTATCGGGTAGGGGTATGGGTAGGGTACAGGTAATGGGTAGGGTACGGGTATCGGGTAGGGTACGGGTATCGGGTAGGGTACGGGTGATACGGGTAGCCGGGTATCGGGTAGGGTATGGGTATCGTGTAGGGTACGGGTACGGGTAGGGTACGGGTATCGGGTAGAGTACGGGTATCGGGTAGGGTACGGGTAATACGGGTAGCCGGGTATCGGGTAGGGTACGGCTACGGGTACGGGTAGGGTACGGCTACGGGTAGGGTACGGCTACGGGTAGGGTACGGGTATCGGGTAGGGTGCGGCTACCGGGTCGGGTACGGGTATCGGGTAGGGTACGGGTATCGGGTAGGGTACGGGAAATACGGGTAGGGTACAAGTACGGGTAGGGTACGGGTATCGGGTATTGGGTAGGGTACGGGTACCGGGTATCGGGTAGGGTAGCCGGGTATCGGGTAGGGTACGGCTACCGGGTACCCGATTGCGACCTCCGGTAACTCGGCGTTGCCCTGTGCTCGGTGCGCGTGCAGGGAGCGAGCGAACGCCAGCAAGAAGCTTCGCAGCTCGGAGAAGCGCCTCAAGGACGTCCTGGGCCAGATGGAGGATGAGCGCCGGCAAGCAGAGCAGCACAAAGACCAGGCACGTGCACACACACACACAGACAAAGGTCCCCCGTGTAGCCTCGACCGACTGTTGGGGCAAGTGCGGTTAGCGAGCGGCAGCTATGAAGGTCGGCACTGTGGCACACGAGGGGGTGGGTGGCCACTCCGAAGGCAAATGTCCCCACCGGTGTAGCCTCGACCGACTGTTGGGGCAAGTGCTACTAGCGAGCAGCAGCTGTGAAGGCTGGGCACGGCACACGAGGGGGTGGGTGGCCAACACCGCACACTCACTCACTCACACACTCGCTCACACACTCACTCTCACACTCGCTCACACACTCACTCTCACTCACACACTCACTCACACACTCACACACTCACTCACACACTCACACACTCGCTCACCCACTCACTCACTCTCACACTCACGCACACACTCACTCACACACTCACACACTCGCTCACTCACACACTCGCTCACTCACACACTCACTCACACACTCACCCACTCACCCACTCACACTCACTCACACACTCACTCACTCACTTCACACACACTCAGCCACTCACTCTCACACTCGCTCACTCACACACTCACTCACACACTCACCCACACTCAGCCACTCACTCTCACACTCGCTCACTCACACACTCACCACACACTCTCACTCACACACTCACCACATACTCACCATGTCTCACACCACTCACCACTCACCACTCACCACTCACACACTCACCACTCACNCACTCACATTACTCACTCACTCACACACTCACTCACTCACTCTCACACTCACCCACCCGGGCCTATCACAGTCGCTACTCCTTCCCAGCACGTTTAGTTCATTTCAGTTCAGTTCATGTCATGGGTATAACCCTCTTCTTGGTTCTATCGGTAAAGTCACGTAGAAGGGAAATAATAAAATAATAAAAATAAAACATAATNAAATAATTCTCACGACGTTTCGGCCACAACGCAAGCAGCCGTCCTCAGGTGAAGAACAGGTCTGTCGGGGGAGACAGCGTCTGAGATTTATTTTATTATGTTTTATTTTATTATTTTATTATTTCCCTTCTACGTGACTTTACCGAAAGAACCAAGAAGATGAATCCCTGCAGTCACGAAAGCTTTAAATCGAAGGTATAGCCCTGTGAGCCATTAGGCTCTTGACTCGGGTGCAACCTCAACAAAACATAAACACGAACAAGAAAACATCTTCAAGTGACCACACGCAAACAGAAACATCCTGTAAAAACAGCAAAGTCTTCCAGAAAAAGCCACCGCATTTCAGCTCTGTGTGCAAAAATGACAGTGGGATGCAAGTCAAACAATAGCAACCACGAGACAATTTCGATTAAAGCCATCAGTCTAATACTCTTAGGTTTTTATAATTTTATCAATTTTTATTGTATTTTTTACCTACGTGACTTTACCGAAAAAACCTAAGAGTATGAATCCTTGCTGTCACGAAAGCTTCAAATCTAGAATCATCAGTCTAACTGTGTACTACAACAAACAAATATATGGCTACACCAAAAACGCTTTCGAAATCACCAAAATAAAGCGACGAAAACAAAGCAACAAGTGGCCCCACGACTCTCTAAAGGTGTCTTTGTTGTTGTCCGACCGCTCCACCACCACCACCGCCACCACCACCGCCACTGCCATCACCACCACCACCGCCACCACCGCCACCACCGCCACCATCACCGCCGCCACCATCACCACCGCCACTACCACTGCCACCACCACCGCACCACTGCCACCGCCACCGCCACCACCACCGCCACCACCACCACCATCACCACCACCACCACCACCGCCACCGCCACCGCCACCACCGCCACCACCACCAACACCATCGCCACCACCACCGCCGCCACCACCGCCACCGCCACCACCACCACCACCACTACCACCGCCACCACCACCACCACCATCACCACCGCCGCCACCACCACCGCCACACCGCCACCACCACCACCACCGCCACCGCCACCACCATCCCACCACCGCCACCACCATCACCATCACCGCCACCACCACCACCATCACCATCACCGCCCCACCACCACCACCGTCACCACCACCACCACCACCACCGTCCCACCACCACCACCACCACCGTCACCACCACCACCACCACCATCACCATCACCGCCCCCACCACCACCACCACCACCGTCACCACCACCACCATCACCATCACCGCCCCCACCACCACCACCACCACCACCGCCACTNCCACCGCCACCACCACCACCACCGCCACCACCACCACCACTACCACCACCACCGCCACCACCACCGCAGCTGGACAAGTCGACGGTGCGGCTGAAGCAGCTGAAGCGGCAGCTGGAGGAGAGCGAGGAGGAGACGAGTCGTGCCAACGCGGCGCGGCGCAAGCTGCAGCGCGACCTCGAGGAGGCCACCGAGGGTCAGGACGCCATGAGCCGCGAGGTGTCCACCCTCAAGAGCAAGCTGCGGTGAGTGGGGGGAGGGGTGGGGGTGGGGGGTGGGGTGGGGGGTGGGGGGGGGGTGGGGGTGGGGGGGGGTGGGTGGGGGGGAGGGTGGGGGGGGGCAGGACGCACTCACCACCTACTCACCACCTGATCACCACCTGCTCACCACCTGATCACCACCTGCTCACCACCTACTCACCACCTACTCACCACCTGCTCACCACCTACTCACCACCTACTCACCACCACCACCTACTCACCACCTACTCACCACCTGATCACCACCTGCTCACCACCTGATCACCACCTGATCACCACCTCCTCATCACCTACTCACCACCTGCTCACCACCTACTCACCACCTGATCACCACCTACTCACCACCTACTCACCACCTGATCACCACCTGCTCACCACCTGCTCACCACCTGCTCACCACCACCTCACCGACGCTGAGAGCGTTGTCCCGTCCCACAGGCAAAGCGGCGGCATCTCCGGCGGCAGCGCTTCTCCGTTTGCCGGCGGCGGCGGCATCGGCGGCATCAGCGGCAGCGCCGTCGTGCGCTCGCTTCGACGCAGCGGCGCTCGCGGCGGCAACGACGTCACCACCGCGGAGAGCGCCGACGACGAGTTCGACGGGCGGGACAGCGACAGCAGCAGCAAGTACGCCGAGTAGAGTCGCTGTGGTGCCGGGTGGTGGTGACGGGTGGTGACGGGTGGTGACGGGGGTGGAGCGGCTGGTGGTGGGGGGTCACCGACGACGCTCGCGCAGAGTGCACGGGAGATACACGCACAGACACGCGCACACATGTGTACACAGACACGCGCGTACACAGACACGCACACAGTCACGCGCGTACACAGACACACGTACACAGACACGCACACAGACACGCACACAGACACGCGCGTACACAGACACGCGTACACATATGTGTACACAGACACGCGCGCACAGACACGCGCGCACAGACACGTACACAGATACGTACACAGACACGTAGACAGACATGCGCGCACAGACACGCGCGCACAGACACGCACACAGACACGTACACAGACACGCACGCACAGACACGCACGCACAGACACACGTACACAGACACGCGCGCACAGACACGCGCACAGACACACGTACACAGACACGCGCACACAGACACGCGTACACAGACATGCACACACGCACGCACACACACACGCACACACACACGCGCACACACACGCACACACGCGCACACACGTGCGCATCAACTTGCACGTGTGTATGTATGCGTGTGTGCGCATGTGTGCATATGTTTGCACGCGTGGGCGTGTGCGCATGTGTGCGGTGGAGTACATTTGCGATATCGTTTTCGCATTTGTCACCTTTTGGGGCCTGGCGCGTCGGGAGGTCCGTGAACTTCTGCCGCGAGTGACACAGCAGCGGGGGGGGGGGTGGTGGCGGCGCGCCCGTGGTTATTTGCCGCAAGCGTTAACCAGGGCGGCCGCTTGAGCCGAACCTCAGACCCCTGCGGCGACGAGCTGGGTCACGCGCTCCGACCCCGCTGATTTCGCTGCGGCCTAATCGCCGTTCAGACCCGCTTGGAACGTGGCTTGAGAGGGGACCCCCCCCCCCCCGGTGTTTTAACACTCACATTTAAATTCAGCCGACCTCCATCGCTCCCCCCCCTCCCTCCCCCCTGCCCCGGGGTTTTAAAACAGATTTAGACTCAAGCAGAGGTCGCAACCGGGTACCCGATACCCGTACCCTACCCGATACCCGGCTACCCGTACCCGGCCGGGTACGGGTAGCCGGGTACCCGTTTGCGACCCTGGTGCGGCCGGGTACGGGTACGGGTAGGCCGTGAGTCACTGGTGAGTCACCGTTTGTCACTCATTTCCCAACGTCTCGTCTCTTCTCACAATTCAAGTTCCTAGAATCAACCCACCCGTGCCTGCAACATGGCTTCATCCCAGAGGTCGCAATCGGGTACCCGATACCCATACCCTACCCGTACCCTACCCGTACCCGGCCGGGTACGGGTACGGCCGGGTACGGGTACCCGTTTGCGACCCTGGTGCGGCCGGGTACGGGTACGGGTAAGGAATCAAAACCCGTTTGCGACCTCTGGACTCAAGCCTGGTTTTGGACGCGACCTTTAGACCACCTCCCCCCCCCCCCCGTTTTAGTCGCAACATTTACACATCATCTTTAGAACAGGCCATTAGACCCGGTTTAAACCAGATCGTCACACAGAATCTAAACACCGCCCCCCCCCCACCTTCAGACCTCGTCGTCTAAATGTGACCTGTGACCTTTTGAACCCGGTTTAGACCTGGCCTCGAAAACCCTGGTGGGATCCGATCTTTAATCGATCTTTAAGCCCCAAATATGATCACATCTTGAGACCCGCGTCTTTGGACCTGGTTTAAACTCGACCTTTAAACCCGGCCTAGACTCCACCTATAGACCCAGTCGACCCCCGGTTTTAAACCCGACCTTGGACCCAGCTTTAAACACGACCGTCAGACTCACTTCAATCCCAGCAGCTGTCTGACCGAACCTTCAAACCTGCTCTTCGACCCAACCTTTGTGGAGCCGTTGGTTTAGCCGTGACCTTTGACCCCAGTCTAGAGCAAACCCGAGGACCGGCTGTACGACCTCGACATCGAGACGCGGGGGGCCCGGCACGGGGGCGGGGCAGTCGTGTCCCCCCATTACCACTACCGGCTCAAAGAACGCACGACCCCTGCTTGTTGACCCCTGACCTCTCTAGGCTACACCCCCCCCCACCCCCGTCAACCCCCCCCCACCCTCCACCACACTCCCCTCCACCCACCCTGCCTGGCTTTCCGTAGTTTTCGTCACCTGCGGTGGCTTCGTAACGACCTCCCCCCCCTCCCCCTCTCCTCCCCCCATCCTCCCCCCCCCTCCTCCCCCTCCTNCCCCCCCCCTCCTCCCCCCCTCCTCCCCCAGGCCCCCCACGACGCCCGCCTCGCCGCACCGCGCTGCTTTAGGCCCGACGTTTCGCGCCACGTCCCTTCTCCCATTTTTGTCGGGGAGGCCGGCTTTCCGTTTCGGGGAGAAAGCGCGCGGGGCTGAAGGAGGTTGCGTGTCTGCGCGTGTGTGTGTGTGTGTTCCCCGCATAAACGGGACGTGGGGCGAAACGTCGGACAACGTGCCGGACGGCGCGCGATTAAAAAATGCATCGGAGGGCTAGCTAGACCCCCCCCCACCCCCCCCTCCCCCCCTTTAATATTATCAGTATTATAGTGGTCATGGTTATCGTCAGTATGAGTATCGCGTGAATGGTATAGCGGCGAGCGGCGGGCTTGCGGGACGCGATGGAGGGCTTTGTTCGCAACTTTAAAAAAATAACAAGTTCGTCTCAACGAAAGAGAAAATCTGATTGAATCTTGCTCATCCGCCGTCGAAGACGCAGCCGATTCTCCACGTCGTGCGAACGTGGTGACGGGCGGTGGCTTTGCCGGTTACGGTGGCTTTGCCGGTTGCGGTGGCTTTTGCCGGTTGCGGTGGCTTTGCTGGCGGTGGCTTTTGCCGTCGGTGGCTTTGCCGGCGGTGGCTTTGCTGGTTGCGGTGGCTTTGCCGGCGGTGGCTTTGCCGGCGGTGGCCTTTGCCGGCGGTGGCTTTGCCAGTTGTGGTGGCTTTTGCCGGCGGTGGCTTTGCCGGTGCCGGTTGCGCTTGTGCCGCCGGGAACTTGTCCGCGACAGGAGCTCATCCTCGCGGCATCGTGGACCGATCCACCCATCGCCGCATCCCCGGCGCGTGCCAACGCCCGTTGGCCGATTTCACCGCTCCACCGTTCCGTCGTTCTTCGTTCGTTCGCCCGACCCGCCGGTTCAACCGCTGCTGAGGCCGTCGCGCCAATCGGATCGTCCGTTGCGCGCGGAGTGGATCGGTCGTGGGGGGCGACGCGGTCGCTAAAGTCGCCCCCTGCGACCTCGTGACCTCGCGACCTCGCGACCTCTGTGACCTCTGCGATCTCGCAATCGATCGCCCCCCCCCCCCCATCCGCCACGCGCAAGATGAGTAGCTTCCCTCTCCGCCGGTTTTGACGGAGGTCGAACATTAGCCGGGAGTCTAAAGGGAAGGGGGGGCATCTGTGCCCCCCCGCCCGCTCCCCGCCCCCCACCACAGGGCCCCCCCCCCTAATTTGGAATCCACGCAAGAGGTTACAGAGACCGGCGCTGCCAAATTGGGCGTCTTCAAAAGTCCAGTGCGGTACCGACCTTCACAAATTGTAACGTCATTACACAATTGATTTCTAAACGACTCGGGGCTAAAACATTTGCCGATTTTGTATGGACCGTGAACACGGCACCTGGGTCTGTCGCCAGAGACGGTATCTACCCTGAGCCTTCTTCTGTGCACGGTCGACGCCGCCCATGGTGGACACTACTCGTGGTGGACACTGCAGTGGTGGACACTGCCATGGTGGACACTGCCCATGGTAGACACTGCCTATGGTGGACACTGCCGTGGTTGACACTGCCGTGGTGGACACTGCCGTGGTGGACACTGCTCATGGTGGACACTGCCATGGTGGACACTGCAGTGGTGGACACTGCTCATGGTGGACACTGCTCATGGTGGACACTGCTCATGGTAGACACTGCAGTGGTGGACACTGCCCATGGTAGACACTGCCCGTGGTGGACACTGCTCATAGTGGACACTGCCGTGGTGGACACTGCCGAGGTGGACACTGCAGTGGTGGACACTGTGGTGGTGGACACTGCCGTGGTGGACACTGCCCATGGTGGACACTGCCGTGGTGGACACTGCGTGGTGGACACTGCCGTGGTGGACACTGCCGTGGTGGACACTGCCATGGTGGACACTGCCCGTGGTGGACACTGGTAGGACGTTGCACCCCAGGTGGTACAGACCCAACCGGCTTGGGCAGTGTACCATGGGAGTTGATCCGTGTGGCAAACTCAATCTCAGCGGTGGCCTCTGGGTGGCGGATGGCGGGGGAGGGGGGGAGGGAGTGAGGGCGATTGCGAGGTCACAGAGGTCACAGAGGTCACGAGGTCGCAGGGGGCGACTTTAGCGACCGCGTCGACCCCCCCCCCCCCATGACCGATCCACCCTGCGCGCGACGGACGATCCGATTGGCGGCTTTGAGAGAAAAATCGGAGTTGGCTTCCCACCCCCTCCCCTCTTCCCACTCGCACGTTCTTTTTTTTTAAAAATGGGTTCGAAAAATATTTTGCGAATTTTTTTCGTTGTAAAATTCTAATGGATCTCATTTATCTGCCAATTTTTTCGTTCAAATTTGGCGCGGTCGGCGTCGTGCCACGGGGAGGGAGATGGAACATCCGGGATGGGAATGCTCGGCAGAGCGACCCGTGGCAACGGGAATTACAGAACTACTTCTGATGTCCGCGCGGAATGACCTCGAAGACACACCAGGGTGGTACTGAACTCTCCCACACACGCACGCGCACGCAAACCTCTGCTGCAGAGACAAATACAGTAAAAACCTTGGATCGTAATCCAAAGCACTCGTATATCAAAGCAACTCGTATATCAGTTGTGATCACGTGACGCTCGGCAGACAAAGCGTATACACGTACGTACTGCTCGTATTGCAAGACCTCGCTCGTTTATCAAGTTAATATTTATTTACAAACTTTTGGTCGTCTTGCAAAACACTGGTAGACCAAGTTACTCGCAATCCAAGGTTTTACCTGTACTCCCTTCTTGGACATTTTTTAATTCTCACGGCTAGAAAAAAAAAGTTGTTGCCGGCTTCAAATTCAGGAAGATTAAAAGAAAAATACTCAGTCTCTGGTGTGGACCAATCAGTTTCAAGGACATTGCAAATGCTCTTGGTTCTTTCGGTAAAGTCACGTAGAAGGGAAGTAATAAAATAATAAAAATAAAACATAATAAAATATTACATTTCGATTTAAAGCTTTCGTGACTGCAGGGATTCATCTTCTTGGTTATTTCGGTAAAGTCACGTAGAAGGGAAATAATAAAATAATAAAAATAAAACATAATAATTATTTTATTTTATTATATTATTTTAGTATGTTTTATTTTTATTATTTTATTACTTCCCTTCTACGTGACTTTACCGAAAGAACCAAGAGGATGAATCCCTGCAGTCACGAAAGCTTTAAATCGACATTGCAAATATTATCAGAGCGTGTTTTTTTTGTTTGCATTCTGACCACAAGAATTGCGGTTAAAGGCAGACGTGATTCCTTGTAAAAGGTTTCAGTTTGATGTTGTAACATCTTAACACAACTTCTAGATTTGAAGCTTTCGTGACTGCAAGGATTCATATTCTTAGGTGTTTTCGGTAAAGTCACGTAGGTGAAACATTTAAATAAATAAAAGTAAAATAAAATCGAAATCACGACGTTTCGGTCCCACCTGATGACGGAAGCTTGTGTTGCCTCCGAAACGTCGTGATTTTTATTTTATTTTACTTTTATTAATTTTAATGTTTTACCTACGTGACTTTACCGAAAACACCTAAGAATACTTAACACAACTGTTTTGTTGCCAGAAAAAAGTGGGAAACCCTACTAACATATGTTGTACCGGCAAAGGAGAAGCTCCCATGATTTCAAAAGATGTTTTAGAATCTCGCGACGACGCCGACTTCCGATATCAGTGCAATCGCGATCATTCATCGCGTGCGGAGGTGGTGAGGATGGTGGAGTGGAGTGGACGTGTGGGTGGGTGGTGTGAAAGTAAGAAAATCTAAATGTGTTGTTTGAAATATTTGCCGCTGTTGCCTGTCGCCGATTTTGCCTTTAAAACAACAAAAAAAGTCTCAGCCTTGCGTCTCGGATTTAAAAAAAACAAAATCACATCTGTGCTTAGTTTTGCCACTCGCTACACCGCCAACAAAAACAACAACAACAGTCACGGGTGTGCAAAGCCATGTCAATGTTTCCCATTTTCTTGCCTTGTCTTCCCACTTGTCCCCCCCCCAAAAAAAAATAATGAGCACGTGTCATGGATTGTATTAACCACATTAAACTCACACTAAAAGCTGATTGTGCCCGGCTCACTTCCTCCACGTGTGCGTGTGTCGAGTGAACCAAACAAGTATAACCCGTAAAAACAAAGTTTTTCACTCTAAATCCTTTATATGCGTGGCGGCTAGAGTCCTCTCGTTCTCTGGCTTGAGATGGCTGCCACCTATGAGTCAGATGATTGCGTTGCACCATTAAGCAATTGGTAATTAAATATAATTTTTTGTCCTAAAAAGTGTAACATTTTGGAAAAACATTTTCACGACCATTAATTGTCACGCACAACGAGTCTGTGTGGAAAATGTCAGCTCGATTGGATCACGGGAAGTGGGTTAAAAAACGACCGAAAGATTTGCACGATCCTA
Organism: Lethenteron camtschaticum; assembly: GCA_018977245.1. Taxonomy (NCBI): domain Eukaryota; kingdom Metazoa; phylum Chordata; class Hyperoartia; order Petromyzontiformes; family Petromyzontidae; genus Lethenteron; species Lethenteron camtschaticum. The sequence goes on from MU249627.1 coordinate 4,790,385, forward strand.
AGCAAGCAAGCGAACTTAATATAAAGGATTTAAAAGTCAAGAGCATTGGCGCTCGTCTGTCTAAAGCCCTGCTGAACCAGTTGTGGAAATTCCACATTCCTATGGAAGGTCGTAGGGTCGACCCCGACCCTGACGCCTACTGCTGTATATTTGGAGTTTGCGTGTCTCTCTCTCTCGCATCTACATCACGGTGGTGAGATGTTAACTACCTCGCCTGGTGTACAGGAGGTCGTGGGTTAGATCCCGACCCTGACACCTGCTGTATATTTGGAGTTTGCGTCTCTCTCATCATCACGGTGGCTAGGAGATGTTAACTACCTCGCCTGGTATACAGGAGGTCGTGGGTTCGATCCCGACCCTGTCGCCTGGATATTTGGAGTTTGCGTGTCTCTCTCTCTCATCATCATCACGGTGGCTAGGAGATGTTAACTCCCTTGCCTGCATTCAGGAGTCGTGGGTTAAATCCCAACCCTGACGCTGCTGCTGTATATTTGGAGTCTGCGTGTCTCTCTCTCTCTCCGTGGTCGCGTGGAATTTTCCCTGCGTTCTCTGGCTTTTTTTCCACCACATATAGAATCGACATCGCCACGTGTTTAGGGTTCATTGGCTGCTGCAAATTTCCACGCGACGATGATCACGAACCAACTTCGTTGGGCGATCAATTTGCGATGGCCAGATCCGCTTCTGAAGAAAGAGGTCTAACATATCTTCTTGGTTCTTTCGGTAAAGTCACGTAGAAGGAAAATAATAAAATAATAAAAATAAAACATAATACAATAATTCTCACGACGTTTCGGCCACAACGCAAGCAGCCGTCTTCAGGTGAGAACGGCTTCAGAAGCAGAGTCTGATGCTGTCTCCCCGACAGACCTGTTCTTCACCTGAGGACGGCTGCTTGCGTTTTGGCCGAAACGTCGTGAGAATTATTTAATTGTTTTATGTTTATTATTTTATTATTTACCTGTTCTTCACCTGAGGACGGCTGCTTGCGTTGTGGCCGAAACGTCGTGAGAATTATTTTATTATTTTTTTTTTTATTTTACTTNTACGTGACTTTACCGAAAGAACCAAGAAGATGAATCCCTGCAGTCACGAAAGCTTTAAACCGAAAGGTCTCACATAGTTCAGTGGGCCTTAGCTGTCAAAATAAATAAAATACTTTTGGTGGCTAACGCGTGACTCTGCACGCAGGCATGCAACCTTGCTGGGTAGGCGACATGGATTTACATGCGATTTGAAATATTATTGTCTTTCGTAAAAGGCTTATTATTCCATTGGAACCTCATTTACCAGTAACAAAATATGATAATTGTTTTTTAACCTTTTATCTGGCAACAAAACTGACACCTTTTTTTACAAGGAGTCAAGTTTGCATTGACCACAATACCTGCGGTCGGAATGCAAACAAAAACACAACTCTGATAATGTATGCACTGTCCTTGAAGTTGATTGGTCCACACCCGAGACAGCTTTCCTTAGAGCCTAGTCTCACATGGTGTTGGACCAGATGACGCCAAAAGGCGCACAACTCAAGGACAATGCACCATCAGAGTATGAGAGCTCGGGTAAGCATATGCACCATTGGAACCTCATTTGCCAGTAGCAAAATATGATAATATTTTTTTTACCCTTTTATCTGGCAACAAAACTGACACCTTTTTTACAAGGAGTCAAGTTTGCATAGACCACAATACCTGCGGTCGTAATGCAAACAATAAAAAAGGTGTCAGTTTTGTTGCCAGATAAAAGGGTAAAAAAACAATTATCATGCTTATCATTATTATGAAAACTAGTTTTTTTTGCCCGTCCATGGACGGGTGTAGATTGCAGAAAATCTGAAATATTAAATAGAAAGTTCAGCTCATGATTATTAATGAGGGGGGGGGGGGTGGGTTGCCCCATGTGGAGTGACGTCACCCGCTAATGGTTATTGTGGAGGGGTGCGGCATGTGGAGTGACGTCACTACACGAAGTGATCGCGGAGGGGTGCCTCATGTGGAGTGACGTCATGTGGAGGGTGGGCCTCATGTGGAGTGACGTCACGCGCGGGACGGACAGACATTTCTGGGTGATTATTATTTATTGTGACCAATTATTAGTTTGTGGGTACAGTACATGAATAATCGATTTTCTACAAAAACCATACACCAGCACCGCTTTAGATGAAAGCCTATATCGCCCTGTCTATTGTATTTTTTTATCTTTTCGTTTTTGCAGACCGTTACAGAAGAATAATAACAAAACTATTAGGTTCATATTTGTGCGTGTGTTTGTGTGTGACCAATAGTTTTGTTTTTTCTGGACGTCGAATAGGAAAGTGAAACAAAGAAGCAGAATCCGGCGATAAATTTCAACTCGACGCAGTTTCCACTCTGGTGACTCTTGGCTCGCACGCCATGGTGAACACACGTTTAAGGTTTTTCTATAAGGGTTTCTGTTTAAGGGTTGGTGTTTAATGGTTGGCGTTTAAGGGCTTCTGTTTAAGGGAGGGTGTTTAAGGGTTGGTGTTCAGGGTTGGCGTTTAAGGGTTGGCTTTTAAGAGATGATGTTTAATGGTTGGTGTTGAAGAGTTGGCGTTTAAGATTTGATGTTTAAGGTTTATGTTTAAGGGTTTCTGTTTAAGGGTTTGTGTTTAAGGGTTGGTGTTCAGGGTTTGTGTTTAAGGGTTGGTGTTTAAGGGTTGCGTTTAAGGGTTGGTGTTTAAGGGATGCTGTTTAAGGGTTTGTTTTTAAGGGTTGGTGGTTAAGGGTTTATCTAAGGGTTGATGTATAAGGGTCGGTGTTTTGAGAACGTCTACAATTGACCCGACTCCGATTCACCCATTTATTTTGAAGCGAAGAACGGGTTTTTTTTTCTTTCTCCAAATCATTCCCGCCTTTGCCATCGCGGTCGATAAGTCTCAAGTGTAACGACTCTCGGAGAGGCGGCCTCGTGAGGGTTTCATCATCGAAGACACGAAATTCACAGCGGTGAATTGAGTCCCGATCGCTGAACAGCTACGACCTGGACTCCCACGGCAGCAGCCCCCGAAACTCGCTCCTCGCCCCGTTCTTATCCCCAGCGTGGCCCATCCCTCCACCGCCCTACTTCTCGAACTCTCTCGCAGGTTCATGAAACCTTCCCGAAGATGCCAGATGGTTCTCCTCTCTGTTACCTAGCCTGTTATTGCCCCTTGTTACCGCTAGTCCACGCACTGTCTCTACACAAGTGTAGTAGTGTCAACTATCTTCATGGTTCTTTCGGTAAAGTCACGTGACTTTACCGAAAGAACAAGAAGATGAATCCCTGCAGTCGCGAAAGCTTTAAATCGAAATTAGTGTCAACTACTACACTTGTTTTTACTTTTGTGAATTCGAATCGCCCCTTCTTAACATCCATCTTCTTAAAATATGAAAAGCGAGAACCTTAATATGACACTAACTCCGTAACGCTCTCGTGAATAAATATCATGAGTGAGTGACGTCACTCCGCATGGAGCACCCCCTCATTAATATTCATGAGTGAGTGACGTCACTCAGCGTGGAGCACCCCCTCATTAATATTCATGAGTGAGTGACGTCACTCAGCATGGAGCACCCCCTCATTAATATTCATGAGTGAGTGACGTCACTCAGCATGGAGCACCCCCTCGTTAATATTCATGAGTGAGTGACGTCACTCAGCATGGAGCACCCCCTCGTTAATAATCATGAGTGAGTGACGTCACTCGCATGGAGCACCCCCTCATTAATATTCATGAGTGAGTGACGTCACTCAGCATGGAGCACCCCCTCATTAATAATCATGAGTGAGTGACGTCACTCAGCATGGAGCACCCCCTCATTAATATTCATGAGTGAGTGACGTCACTCAGCATGGAGCACCCCCTCATTAAAATTCATGAGTGAGTGACGTCACTCAGCATGGAGCACCCCCTCGTTAATATTCATGAGTGAGTGACGTCACTCAGCATGGAGCACCCCCTCGTTAATATTCATGAGTGAGTGACGTCACTCCGCATGGAGCACCCCCTCGTTAATATTCATGAGTGAGTGACGTCACTCCGCATGGAGCACCCCCTCATTAATATCATGAGTGAGTGACGTCACTCAGCATGGAACCCCCTCATTAATATCATGATGAGTGACGTCACTCCGCATGGAGCACCCCCTCATTAATATTCATGAGTGAGTGACGTCACTCAGCATGGAGCACCCCCTCATTAATATTCATGAGTGAGTGACGTCACTCCGCATGGAGCACCCCCTCATTAATAATCATGAGTGAGTGACGTCACTCAGCATGGGCACCCCCTCATTAATATTCATGAGTGAGTGACGTCACTCAGCATGGAGCACCCCCTCATTAATATCATGAGTGAGTGACGTCACTCCGCATGGAGCACCCCCCTCATTAATAATCATGAGTGAGTGACGTCACTCAGCATGGAGCACCCCCTCATTAATATTCATGAGCGAGTGACGTCACTCAACATGGAGCACCCCCTCATTAATATTCATGAGCGAGTGACGTCACTCAGCATGGAGCACCCCCTCATTAATTATCATGAGTGAGTGACGTCACTCCGCATGGAGCACCCCCTCATTAATATTCATGAGTGAGTGACGTCACTCAGCATGGAGCACCCCCTCATTAATATTCATGAGCGAGTGACGTCACTCAGCATGGAGCACCCCCCTCATTAATATTCATGAGTGAGTGACGTCACTCCACATGGAGCACCCCCCTCATTAATATCATGGTGAGTGACGTCACTCACATGGAGCACCCCCTCATTAATAATCATGAGTGAGTGACGTCACTCAGCATGGAGCACCCCCTCATTAATATCATGAGTGAGTGACGTCACTCCGCATGGAGCACCCCCCTCATTAATATCATGAGTGAGTGACGTCACTCCGCATGGAGCACCCCCCTCATTAATATTCATGAGTGAGTGACGTCACTCAGCATGGAGCACCCCCTCATTAATAATCATGAGTGAGTGACGTCACTCAGCATGGAGCACCCCCTCATTAATAATCATGAGTGCGTGACGTCACTCGCATGGAGCACCCCCTAATTAATATCATGAGTGAGTGACGTCACTCCGCATGGAGCACCCCCCTTCAATATTCATGAGTGAGTGACGTCACTCAGCATGGAGCACCCCCTCATTAATATTCATGAGTGAGTGACGTCACTCCGCATGGAGCACCCCCTAATTAATATCATGAGTGAGTGACGTCACTCAGCATGGAGCACCCCCCTCATTAATATTCATGAGTGAGCGACGTCACTCAGCATGGAGCACCCCCTCATTAATATCATGAGTGAGTGACGTCACTCAGCATGGAGCACCCCCCTCATTAATAATCATGAGTGAGTGACGTCACTCCACATGGAGCACCCCCTCATTAATATTCATGAGTGAGTGACGTCACTCGCATGGAGCACCCCCCCCCCTCATTAATAACATGAGTGAGTGACGTCACTCCGCATGGAGCACCCCCCCCCTCATTAATAATCATGAGTGAGTGAATAAAAACTAAAATAATTTTATTTTATGTTTCTACCTACGTTACTTTACCGAAATAATCCAAAGTGTAGGTAGGTATGGTATAATTATGAAAAACTAAGAATAGGTTTAACCCTTTCTGGCAATAAAACATGTGTCAACATCTTCTTGGTTATTTCGGTAAAGTCACGTAGAAGGGAAACAATAAAATAATGAAAATATAAGACAAAATATAATACATTGTCTTATATTTTAATTATTATTCGTATTATTTTATCATATTTTTATTATTATTTTGTTTCCCTTCTACGTGACTTTACCGAAAGAACCAAGAATATGAATCCCTGCAGTCACGAAAGCTTTAAATCAAAAATGTGTTAAGATGTTAAACATCCCCCACGACCGTTTCTCGGTCGCTTGTGTTGCAATCGAAACGTCGTGGGGTTTTTTGCTTTTACTTTCAATTTATTTTTTAAAAAATTATTCAACTTCATTTTTATTTTCTACCTACGTTACTTTACCGAAATAACCAAGAATATAAACTTATTTTTAGAAAAGTTTTTTTATTAGAAAAAATTTTCTCATCTCTACATCTCAACGCAATTATCTGACCGGGTGCGTCTTATAATCCGGACGATACGCGCCTATTTTTTGTTGTTGTTGTTGTTTACACTCTCGAGTCGCCACCGCGCGCTCTGATTGGTCCTCGGCCCCTTGTCACGTGGCTTCGCTCGCCAACCAATCAGAAGCCGTTGCGACGACGGGGTCCAGAGCGGCTTACGGATCTCTCTCGGCCCCCCTTTTTTCGTCCCAACAATTATTTTTTTATTCTCGCCGCAATTAGCGCTACTGGTTCGTGCTCTTGAACAGATAAACAAGTCGAGAACGACCTCACGAGTCGATCGCGCGTTTCTAAAGATTTCTCCCAACGTTTTTTTTTGTAACGCCGAAGGACCGACCCTCGGATAGTTGGTTCGCCGGGTTCCTCAGCCGACGCCCGCAGGAATAGCTAGGCCGCACCACCCTCACCCTACGGGGGTGGTTGTTGTTGTTGTTATTGTTGTTTTGATTTCGGAACGGGATTCGTCGAAGACATGGGCATGTTGCTGAGCAGGCAGCGTGGAGGCGTGGAAGAGTTGGATATTCCGTCAAATTCCGCCTACAAATACCCACCCAAGACCGGTAAGACTTCTATCAAATCACCTCAACGGCGTAAGGGGATGATTTAGTAAATGTATCTTTTCTTCTTGGTTCTTTCGGTAAAGTCATGTAGAAGGGAAGTAATAAAATAATAAAAATAAAAATTTTATTATAAATAAAACACAAATTTATTATGTTTTATTTTATTATTTTATTATTTCCCTTCTACGTGACTTTACCGAAAGAACCAAGAAGATGAATCCCTGCAGTCACGAAAGCTTTAAATCAAAATTTAATGTATGTTATGTCGCTACTCTGTTTGTACGAGCCCATGGATTGTACGTTCAGTTTAGCAGTGAACGCGCGCGTACATTTAACACGGAGCCTTTTTAGCCACAAATGTTGTTCGTGATAGAGGTTGTTGTTTTGTTGTCGTCTGATGAAGCTGGCTGTTGTTGTTGTTGTTGCGTGTCATGTCAACCCAAGAAGGTTTAGACCGTGTTCTTGTACACTACGTTAAACACTACACTACTATACACTATACACTAGTATACACTACACTACTATACACTACACTAATGTACACTATACACTAGTATACACTACACTAATAAACACTACACTACTATACACTACTATACATCACACTACTATACACTACTATACACTAGACTAGTATACACTATACACTACTATACACTACACTACTAAACACTACACTACTATACACAAACACTACTATACACTACACTACTATACTCTACACTACTATACACTACACTATACACTATACACTACTATACACTACACTGCTATACACTACACTACTATACACTACACTACTATACACTACACTACTATACACTACACTAATGTACACTATACACTAGTATACACTACACTATAAACACTACACTACTATACATCACACTACTATACTCTACACTACTATACACTAGACTAGTATACACTATACACTACTATACACTATACTACTATACACTAGACTATTATACACTACTATACACTAGACTATTATACACTACTATACACTACACGACTATACACTACACTATACACTACACTACTATACACTACACTACTATACACTACAATATACACTACACTATACACTAGTGCTGTACTAGTATACTACACTATACACTACACTATACACTACACTACTATACGCTACACGATACACTACGCTACTATACGCTACACTATTAATACACTACTATACTCTGCACTATTATACACTACACTACTATACACTACACTACTAAACACTACACTACTATACACTACACTATACACTACACTATACACTACACTATACACTACACTACTATACACTACACTACTATACACTACACTACTATACACTACACTACTATACACTACACTACTATACACTACACTACTATACACTAGTATAGCATACCGTGTCAACCCATACGATTTACCCTGTATTCTTGTACAGGGAAATTGAGTTTTTAGGTCCGTGCGGCATACAGATGTTTCAATGCGGGCAACAAAGAATGGTATATGTCTTTGTTTCTTCCTTGTGATCGGACTTTGTAGGATGAACGTTGAGATTTGTAATAAGGTAGGGCACTGATAAGGGGTTGACAGGTTTGCGTTGTTGTTGTTGTAGTAATCATCAGCGAAACGTCACCGTTATTAAATTGTAAATGTTGTTGTGGGTTTACTCTCCAACACAACCGGTGTTTACATGGCAAACCCTTTGCAAAATTGATTGTGTTGGGTGGTGGTGAGTTAACGACACATTAACGCGACTAACCCAACAAAAAAAAACTACTTTATTATGTATACCTACATGAGATTATACATTAAAACATTAATAATTACGGTACAGGATTGTATATACATTAACACATACACCGATGTTGTACGTTATTTGTATACCACTACAACTACCCTTCCTCTTTTCCTCTGCCTATGACTGCTACGCTCTTCTCAATTATAATATAATCAGTGACGCTATGAAACAACGTCGGTATATACGTATACTGTATATGTTTATATTAACTTAACGTCTTATAGGCGGCAGGTTGACGCAGTGGTAAACAGTCGTACGAACCTGAGTTCCTTACACAACTCGGTCGCATTTCTGGGTGCAGTTTGTGTGTCAACTACCTGGCCTGGTGTACAGGAGGTCGTGGGTTCGATCCCGACCCTGACGCCTGCTGCTGTACATTTGGAGTTTGTGTGTCTCTCTCTCTCATCATCATCACGGTGGCTAGGAGATGTTAACTACCTCGCCTGGTGTACAGGAGGTCGTGGGCTCGATCCCGACCCTGACGCCTGCTGCTGCTGTATATTTGGAGTTTGTGCGTCTCTCTCTCATCATCATCATCACGGTGGCTAGGAGATGTTAACTACCTCGCCTGGTCTACAGGAGGTCGTGGGTTAGATCCCGACCCTGTCGCCTGCTGCTGTATATTTGGAGTTCGCGTTTCTCTCTCACTCTCATCATCATCACGGTGGCTAGGAGATGTTAACTCCCTCGCCTGGTATGGAAGAGGTCGTGGGTTCGATCCCGACTCTGACGCCTGCTGTATATTTGGACTTTGCATGTCTCTCTCCCTTTGTAGATGGATTTTCTCCCAATTTCCCTCCACATTTAGACTCAACATGCATTTAGAGTTAATTGTCTGCTATAAATTTCCACGTGATGGGCCATTTCGTTGAGCTATTATTTGTGTCCAGGTCGCTTCTGAAAAAAGAGCTACATAGCTCAGTGGTGTCTTACTTGCTTGGTAACATAACAAAGAAGTTTTTCAATAGTTCATGTCAGGTTATCCAGTTTACTCCTTCCCTTTGCTACAAAATGCACGCACAATTGAACCGGAATTGGCCCGAATATTCCAATGCGGACAGATTACCTGTTAAAAATATTAACGCCCTTGGCTGCGAAAACTTTGCAGGATCCTTCTGAAAGACGAATTTTGAGACTCGGTGAGGCTTTCCAGGATCAACAAGCCGAATTGTAATAATAAAACAACAACAACATACATTCATTCAAGAACTTGCCAATCATAGAAGTAGTCTTCTTCATCCAGCAGTAAATTGATAGAGGGCTGTACCATACATTGTATTGATATTATTATATTGTTAAAGGGAGTCCTCTACTTAAGAATGAGTTAGGTTACAAGAGGTCTGTTCGTAAGTTGACTTGTTCGTAAGTCCAGCTTAGGAGCCATCCATTTAGTACGTATGCATGGAGGGGGGAGGTGGGGTTAACCCAAATGCGTATGGGGGGTTTACTGACAATGTACGCATAGGAAACGTGGGGGGGGGAGGTGAAGCCTAAATAATAATTTGTCTACATTGGCCTTTAAATGAGTCAGATAGTCCGTCGGTGAACTCTTATTTTGTTTAAACACGTTAATATTATTAATCCTTGATCGTTTCTGCGCGGATTAAATATCGGCTGTTCTATAGGATTCGGGGGGGGGGGGGGGTGTGCGTCAAGCGTACGTACGCAGGTGAGGGGGGTGTAAAAAGTACGCGTGCGTACAGGGAGGGGGGGGTCAAGTTTTGACATATTTTGCGTACGTACCAAATAGATGGCCCCTTACTCATGTCGCTTCCAATGTTGTACGGCGTGTCCACTAACACAGGGAATGGCTTAAAAAGTTGTATAATCTCCTTTAGATGTAGATGCCACTGGTTCTTCATGTTCTGCAGATGTAGATGCCACTGGTTCTTCACGTTCTGCAGATGTAGATGCCACTGGTTCTTCACGTTCTGCAGATGTAGATGCCACTGCTTCTTCACGTTCTGCAGATGTAGATGCCACTGCTTCTTCACGTTCTGCAGATGTAGATGCCACTGGTTCTTTACGTTCTGCAGATGTAGATGCCACTGGTTCTTCACGTTCTGCAGATGTAGATGCCACTGGTTCTTCACGTTCTGCAGATGTAGATGCCACTGCTTCTTCACGTTCTGCAGATGTAGATGCCACTGGTTCTTCACGTTCTGCAGATGTAGATGCCACTAGTTCTTCACGTTCTTCAAATGTAGATGCCACTGGTTCTTCACGTTCTGCAGATGTAGATGCCACTGGTTCTTCACGTTCTGCAGATGTAGATGCCACTAGTTCTTCACGTTCTTCAAATGTAGATGCCACTGGTTCTTCACGCTCTGCAGATGTATATGCCACTGGTTCTTCACGTTCTGCAGATGTAGATGCCACCGCCACCATATATTGTCCGGCGGTTGAACTTACGACTCTCGGTCCGAACGGGCAACTGTACATACGTACGTTAGAGGTCGCGATCGGGTACCCGATACCCGTACCCTACCGATACCCGTACCCGTACCCGGCCGGGTACGGGTACGGGTAGGCCGTGAGTCAGTGGTGAGTAACCGTTTGTCACTCATTTCCCAACGTCTTGTCTCTTCTCACAATTCAAGTTCCTAGAATCAACCCACCCGCGCCTGCAACATGGCTTCATCCCAGAGGTCGCAATCGGATACCTGTACCCTACCCGATACCCGGCTACCCGTACCCGGCAGGGTATCGGGTAGGTTAGGGTACGGGTAAGGGATCAAAACCCGTTTGCGAAACTCTGGTCCCCGTGTTTCTCGCAAGGCTCCCGTTGTATTAAAACGCACGTTCACAAACACGAACGGCGACCCTTGCGTTGTCGTTCTCGATTGCCCTTTTAGCCTCTTCTTGGTTCTTTCGGTAAAGTCACGTAGAAGGGAAGTAATAAAATAATAAAAATAAAACATAATAAAATAATATAATATACAAAAAATATTTTATGATTTCATTACTTCCCTTCTATGTGACTTTACCGAAAGAACCAAGAAGATGAATCCCTGCAGTCACGAAAGCTTCAAATCGAAATTTGCCCTTTGGCCTGTGTCAGATGCGCCCAAAATGTGCCCGGTCTCGTCAGCTGCTACATTCCGAAAGTTTGAGCAGCTTCCAGCTTGGATTTTTCGCTTTTGGTTTGGGTGAGCATCACACACGGGGGCAGCTTGTCATCATAGACCTTTCGTAGGCTACGGTAGCACAATCAGGATGGGAAAAAAATGAGACGAAGCATATACATTAAAGAGATATTGCCCTGCAAGTTCACGTGAGTCATGTGGTTTCGTATCGTTTTCCCGCTTTGGTTAATTTCCGCTCTGCAGAAACGGGCATCTCTCCTTCAACACAGCACCCCGTCACTGATTAACGAATGTCAATTGACCAAATCGCCCCCTTGGCCCATGTCTTGCAAGTGCCTGTTTAACCCGGGGGCCTTCTCAAGGTTGTTTCACAACTGTAGGTGATTAGTTTCTAAAGAAACAATTACATTTTTAAAAATGCCCGTGTAATATTATGCTCACTCAAAATGATAATGAATTCGTGGAATGTTGCCGCTCTAGTGTTGGCCTCGGGCAAAGTGTTGTGAAATCATGTGACTTGGCCAAATTTACTTTTGTACGTACGTATGTTGAGCTTTTTTCGCACCGTACGTAGTCAACCATTGTGATCGGAGGTGCGGGGGAAAGACAAAAACTATGGGTCTCTGTAGTGAGTCTATGGGCCTCTGTGTGAGTCTATGGGTCTCTGTAATGAGTCTGTGGGTCTTTGTATGAGTCTATGGGTCTCTGAGTGAGTGTATAGGTCTTTGTGTGAGTCTATGGGTCTCTGTAATGAGTTTGTGGGTCTTTTGTGAGTATATGGGTCTTTGTGTGAGTCTATGTGTCTCTGTAATGAGTTTGTGGTCTTTTGTGAGTATATGGGTCTTTGTGTGAGTCTATGTGTCTCTGTGTGAGTCTGTGAGTCTCTGTAGTGAGTCTATGGGTCTCTCGGTAGTGAGTCTATGGGTCTCTGTGAGTCTATGGGTCTCTGTGTGAGTCTATGGGTCTCTGTGTGAGTCTGTGAGTCTCTGTAGTGAGTTCATGGGTCTCTAGTATATAGGTCTTTGTGTGAGTCTATGTGTTTCTGTGTGAGTCTGTGAGTCTCTGTAGTGAGTCTATGGGTCTCTCGGTAGTGAGTCTATAGGTCTCTGTGAGTCTATGGGTTTATGTGTGAGTCTATGGGTCTCTGTGTGAGTCTGTGAGTCTCTGTAGTGAGTTCATGGGTCTCTAGTATATGGGTCTCTGTGTGAGTCTGTGTCTCTGTGTGAGTCTGTGGGTCTCTGTAGTATATGGGTCTCTGTAGAGAGTTTATGGGTCTCTGTGTGAGTCTGTGGATCTTTGTGTGAGTCTATGGGTCTTTGTGTGAGTCGTGGGTCTCTGTGTGAGTATATGGGTCTCTGTGTGAGTATATGGGTCTCTGTGTGAGTCTATGGGTCTCTGTGTGAGTCTATGGGTCTCTGTGTGAGTCTATGGGTCTCTGTGTAAGTCTATGGGTCTCTTGAGTCTATGGGTCTCTGTGTGAGTCTATGGGTCTCTGTGTGAGTCTGTGAGTCTATGGGTCTCTGTGTGAGTCTGTGGGTCTTTGTGTGAGTATATGGGTCTCTGTGTGAGTCTATGGGTCTCTGTGTGAGTCTGTGAGTCTATGGGTCTCTGTGTGAGTATATGGGTCTCTGTGTGAGTATATGGGTCTCTGTGTGAGTCTATGGGTCTCTGTGTGGTGAGTCTATGGGTCTCTGTGTGAGTATATGGGTCTCTGTGTGAGTATATGGGTCTCTGTGTGAGTCTGTGAGTATATGGGTCTCTGTGTGAGTATATGGGTCTCTGTGTGAGTCTATGGGTCTCTGTGTGAGTCTGTGAGTATATGGGTCTCTGTGTGAGTATATGGGTCTCTGTGTGAGTCTATGGGTCTCTGTGTGAGTCTGTGAGTATATGGGTCTCTGTGTGAGTATATGGGTCTCTGTGTGAGTATATGAGTCTCTGTGTGAGTCTATGGGTCTCTGTGTGAGTCTGTGAGTATATGGGTCTCTGTGTGAGTCTGTGGGTCTCTGTGTGAGTCTATGGGTCTCTGTGTGAGTCTATGGGTCTCTGTGTGAGTCTGTGAGTATATGGGTCTCTGTGTGAGTATATGGGTCTCTGTGTGAGTATATGGGTCTCTGTGTGAGTCTATGTAGGTATGCATGTTGAACGTCTTTCACACCGCACTTAGCCAACCGTGCTGATTGGAGGTGCGGGGGGATGGACAACAAACTAAACACAAAAGGTAGTTCTAAAGAAATTAGTTTTCAATTTAGTATTGTGGTATAGTGTATAGTAGTGTAGTGTTTAGTGTAGAGTATTGTCGTGTATAGCGTAGTGTATAGTGTAGTGTATAGTCGTGTATAGTCTTGTATAGTGTAGTGTATAGTCGTGTATAGTCTTGTATAGTGTAGTGTATAGTCGTGTATAGTCTTGTATAGTGTAGTGTATAGTCGTGTATAGTCTTGTATAGTGTAGTGTATAGTAGTGTAGCGTATGTATGTATGTATGTTGAACGTCTTTCGCACCGTACCTAGACACCCGTGCTGATTGGAGGTGCGGGAGAAAGACAACAAAATAAACACTAAAAGCAGTTCTAAAGAAATTCGTTTTCAATCGAGATTTAAAAGTGCATCGTTCCAACAGCTTCCCGATATCGGAAGGAAAAGCATTCCAGACTGCCGCAGAAACACATTTGAAAGCTTCGTGCGATCCGTTGACCGTCTTTGTTCGATGCGAGGATGACCGGAGTTTGCGTCATGAAGGTTTATGACGATGAGAATATCCATAGGGTGGTAAAAAAAATGCTAAAAAAAGAAAAATAAATTGTTCAGCAATAAATAACCAGGTCCCACTGGACTGGTTTTCACATGTCTGGCAACGCAGGGAAATACGTAAGAACAGATGGTGGGATTCTCTCAGAGCTAAAGCACATCTATGGGTCTTTGTGTGAGCCTGCAGTTCTCTGTGTGTGTGAATCTACGGCTCTCTTGCGTGAGTCCGTAGGTTCCTATATGATTCTGTAGGCCTCTACGTGACCCTGTACGTCGCTGTGACTCTACGGCTAGTCTCTCTATGCCATGTAGATTTCCGTGTGTGTCTCAATAGCAGATGGTGGTGGTGGTATATCATCACGGCAAATCTTGTCTGTCACTGTGTCTATTGCGCAGCAGCTGCGGCAGTGTGGCGATGGGATCGTAAAGCGTTGACGATGTGGCGATGCTGTCGTCATCGGCTTAGGCCACGAATGACATCTTGATCTTGAGACTGTATGTGTACTGGGCTGACTGATGTGAGTTTGAATCCTGCTGTGAAGATGACGCCTGACTATAATACACTAGCCGGGACGCAGCGGCTTGTAGATTCCACAGGGTTTGTTGATTATATTGAGCAGCGGTCCCCAACCCCCTGGCCGTGGAACGGTACCGGTCCGTGGCCTGTTAGGAACCGGGCCGCACAGCAGCAGGAGGTGAGAGCGGTGAGTCCGTGTGTGTACACACTCTACACACCGCATAGTGGTGAGCGGTGCGTCCGTGTGTGTACACACTCTACACACCGCATAGTGGTGAGCGGTGAGTCCGCGCGTGGAACCCGCCAATTATTTTATTTTACCACTTCCGTCCGTGTCTCTTTCCCGCACGGTTTTGGTAAGCCCACAAGCTCTAACCCTAGTAGCCACAATGAGTAGCACACAAACACAAGCTCTAACCCTAGTAGCCACAATGAGTAACACACAAACACAAGCTCTAACCCTAGTAGCCACAATGAGTAACACACAAACACAAGCTCTAACCCCTAGTAGCCACAATGAGTAACACACAAACACAAGCTCTAACCCCTAGTAGCCACAATGAGTAACACACAAACACAAGCTCTAACCCCTAGTAGCCACAATGAGTAGCACACAAACACAAGCTCTAACCCCTAGTAGCCACAATGAGTAACACACAAACACAAGCTCTAACCCCTAGTAGCCACAATGAGTAACACACAAACACAAGCTCTACCTATAGCACAAAAGTAGCACACAAACACAAGCTCTAACCCCTAGTAGCCACAATGAGTAACACACAAACACAAGCTCTAACCCTAGTAGCCACAAAGAGTAGCACACAAACACAAGCTCTAACCCCTAGTAGCCACAATGAGTAACACACAAACACAAGCTCTAACCCCTAGTAGCCACAAAGAGTAACACACAAACACAAGCTCTAACCCCTAGTAGCCACAATGAGTAACACACAAACACAAGCTCTAACCCCTAGTAGCCACAATGAGTAACACACAAACACAAGCTCTAACCCCTAGTAGCCACAAAGAGTAGCACACAAACACAAGCTCTAACCCCTAGTAGCCACAATGAGTAACACACAAACACAAGCTCTAACCCCTAGTAGCCACAATGAGTAACACACAAACACAAGCTCTAACCCCTAGTAGCCACAATGAGTAACACACAAACACAAGCTCTAACCCCTAGTAGCCACAAAGAGTAACACACAAACACAAGCTCTAACCCTAGTAGCCACAATGAGTAACACACAAACACAAGCTCTAACCCCTAGTAGCCACAATGAGTAACACACAAACACAAGCTCTAACCCCTAGTAGCCACAATGAGTAACACACAAACACAAGCTCTAACCCCTAGTAGCCACAATGAGTAACACACAAACACAAGCTCTAACCCCTAGTAGCCACAAAGAGTAACACACAAACACAAGCTCTAACCCCTAGTAGCCACAATGAGTACACACAAACACAAGCTCTAACCCCTAGTAGCCACAATGAGTAACACACAAACACAAGCTCTAACCCCTAGTAGCCACAATGAGTAACACACAAACACAAGCTCTAACCCCTAGTAGCCACAAGAGTAACACACAAACACAAGCTCTAACCCCTAGTAGCCACAATGAGTAACACACAAACACAAGCTCTAACCCCTAGTAGCCACAATGAGTAACACACAAACACAAGCTCTAACCCCTAGTAGCCACAATGAGTAACACACAAACACAAGCTCTAACCCCTAGTAGCCACAATGAGTAACACACAAACACAAGCTCTAACCCCTAGTAGCCACAATGAGTAACACACAAACACAAGCTCTAACCCCTAGTAGCCACAATGAGTAACACACAAACACAAGCTCTAACCCCTAGTAGCCACAATGAGTAACACACAAACACAAGCCTAAGCCACAAGAGTAACACAAACACAGCTCTAACCCTAGTAGCCACAATGAGTAACACACAAACACAAGCTCTAACCCCTAGTAGCCACAATGAGTAACACACAAACACAAGCTCTAACCCTAGTAGCCACAATGAGTAACACACAAACACAAGCTCTAACCCCTAGTAGCCACAATGAGTAACACACAAACACAAGCTCTAACCCCTAGTAGCCACAATGAGTAACACACAAACACAAGCTCTAACCCCTAGTAGCCACAATGAGTAACACACAAACACAAGCTCTAACCCTAGTAGCCACAATGAGTAACACACAAACACAAGCTCTAACCCTAGTAGCCACAATGAGTAACACACAAACACAAGCTCTAACCCCTAGTAGCCACAATGAGTAACACACAAACACAAGCTCTAACCCCTAGTAGCCACAATGAGTAACACACAAACACAAGCTCTAACCCCTAGTAGCCACAATGAGTAACACACAAACACAAGCTCTAACCCCTAGTAGCCACAATGAGTAACACACAAACACAAGCTCTAACCCCTAGTAGCCACAATGAGTAACACACAAACACAAGCTCTAACCCCTAGCCACAATGAGTAACACACAAACACAAGCTCTAACCCTAGTAGCCACAATGAGTAACACACAAACACAAGCTCTAACCCCTAGTAGCCACAAAGAGTAACACACAAACACAAGTTCTAACCCCTAGTAGCCACAATGAGTAACACACAAACACAAGCTCTAACCCCTAGTAGCCACAAAGAGTAGCACACAAACACAAGCTCTAACCCCTAGTAGCCACAAAGAGTAACACACAAACACAAGCTCTAACCCCTAGTAGCCACAAAGAGTAGCACACAAACACAAGCTCTAACCCCTAGTAGCCACAAAGAGTAACACACAAACACCAGCTCTAACCCCTAGTAGCCACAAAGAGTAGCACACAAACACAAGCTCTAACCCCTAGTAGCCACAAAGAGTAGCACACAAACACAAGCTCTAACCCTAGTAGCCACAAAGAGTAACACACAAACACAAGCTCTAACCCCTAGTAGCCACAAAGAGTAACACACAAACACCAGCTCTAACCCTAGTAGCCACAAAGAGTAACACACAAACACAAGCTCTAACCCCTAGTAGCCACAAAGAGTAACACACAAACACCAGCTCTAACCCCTAGTAGCCACAAAGAGTAGCACACAAACACAAGCTCTAACCCCTAGTAGCCACAAAGAGTAGCACACAAACACAAGCTCTAACCCCTAGTAGCCACAATGAGTAACACACAAACACAAGCTCTAACCCCTAGCCACAATGAGTAACACACAAACACAAGCTCTAACCCCTAGTAGCCACAATGAGTAACACACAAACACAAGCTCTAACCCCTAGTAGCCACAAGAGTAACACACAAACACAAGCTCTAACCCTAGCCACAATGAGTAACACAAACACAAGCTCTAACCCTAGCCACAATGAGTAACACACAAACACAAGCTCTAACCCCTAGCCACAATGAGTAGCACACAAACACAAGCTCTAACCCCTAGCCACAATGAGTAACACACAAACACAAGCTCTAACCCCTAGTAGCCACAATGAGTAACACACAAACACCAGCTCTAACCCCTAGCCACAATGAGTAACACACAAACACAAGCTCTAACCCCTAGTAGCCACAATGAGTAGCACACAAACACAAGCTCTAACCCGTAGTAGCCACAAAGAGTAACACACAAACACAAGCTCTAACCCCTAGCCACAAAGAGTAGCACACAAACACAAGCTCTAACCCCTAGTAGCCACAATGAGTTACACACAAACACAAGCTCTAACCCTAGTAGCCACAAAGAGTAACGCACAAACACAAGCTCTAACCCCTAGTAGCCACAATGAGTAACACACAAACACAAGCTCTAACCCCTAGTAGCCACAATGAGTAACACACAAACACAAGCTCTAACCCCTAGTAGCCACAATGAGTTACACACAAACACAAGCTCTAACCCCTAGTAGCCACAATGAGTAACACACAAACACAAGCTCTAACCCCTAGTAGCCACAAAGAGTAACACACAAACACAAGCTCTAACCCCTAGTAGCCACAATGAGTAACACACAAACACAAGCTCTAACCCCTAGTAGCCACAATGAGTTACACACAAACACAAGCTCTAACCCCTAGTAGCCACAATGAGTAACACACAAACACAAGCTCTAACCCCTAGTAGCCACAATGAGTAACACACAAACACAAGCTCTAACCCTTAGTAGCCACAATGAGTAGCACACAAACACAAGCTCTAACCCCTAGTAGCCACAATGAGTAACACACAAACACAAGCTCTAACCCCTAGTAGCCACAATGAGTAACACACAAACACAAGCTCTAACCCCTAGTAGCCACAATGAGTAACACACAAACACAAGCTCTAACCCCTAGCCACAATGAGTAACACACAAACACAAGCTCTAACCCCTAGTAGCCACGATGAGTAGAAAACAAACGTCGCTGAAGAGCTTCTTTGAAAAGGGGGAAAGACCCAATGATGAACCCCGCCCCCCCCGCCCGGTCCGTGAAAAAATTGTCTTCCACGAAACCGGTCCCTGGTGCCAAAAAGGTTGTGGGCCGCTGATATAGAGGAAGATTTGGTCTCATCTTGTGATCACTCTCAGCTGGTTTGATGATTTCACCTCTCTCCGGCATCTTCTTATTTTCGTATTGTCTTCCCTTCTGCTTGTCTACGTTTTCCCAGATCGATGTAAACTTACACTGTTTTTATTTTACCCGGTAAGGCCCACTGAGCCATATAGCTCTTTTTCAGAAGTGACCCGGCTATCACCAATGATAACTCAACGAGGTGGCTTATCATCACCTGGAAATTTATAGCGGCCAAATACTCCAAAATGCGTGACGTTGATTCTAAATGTGGAGGGNAAAACCGAAGGACCCGGAGAAAAATCCACGGGGAGAGACACGCAAACGCCAAATATACAGCAGGCATCAGGGTCGGGATCGAACCCACGACCTCTTCCATACCAGGCGAGGTAGTCAACATCTCCTAGCCACCGTGATGATGATGAGAGAGACACGCAAACTCCAAATATACCAGCAGCAGGCGTCAGGGTGGGGATCGAACCCACGACCTCCTGTACACCAGGCGAGGTAGTTAACATCTAGCCACCGTGATGATGATGAGAGAGAGGGAGACACGCAAACTCCAAATATACAGCAGGCGTCAGGGTCGGATCGAACTTATGACCTCCTGCACACCAGGTGAGGTAGTTAACATCTCCAGCCACCGTGATGATGATGAGAGAGAGACACACAAACTCCAAATATACAGCAAGCGTCAGGGTCGGGATCGAACCCACGACCTCCTGTACACCAGGCAGGGAGTTAACATCTCCTAGCCACCGTGATGATGATGAGAGAGAGAGACACGCAACTCCAAATATACAGCAGGCGTCAGGGTGGGATCGAACCCACGACCTCCTGTAACCAGGCGAGGTAGTCAACATCTCCCAGCCACCGTGATGATGAGAGAGAGAGAGAGACACGCAAACTCCAAATATACAGCAGCAGGCGTCAGGGTCGGGATCGAACCCACGACCTCCTGCACACCAGGCGAGGTAGTTAACATCTCCGAGCCGCCGCAGCGACCCCACAAAAAGGAGGCTCTCCTGCAGTTCCATCCGATTATTCCCGGTGGCGCCATAGTCGCGGTTCCTGGTTACGTTTGAACAAAAACAAAGTGGGAAATAAAAAATTAACCCGTAAAAACAAAGTTTTTCACTCTAAATCCTTTATATGCGTGGCGGCTAGAGTCCTCTCGTCCTCTGGCTTGAGATGGCTGCCACCTATGGGTCAGATGATTGTCTGCCAGCATTAAACAATTGGTAATTAAATATTTAAAAAAATTCCCTAAACAGTGTAAAATTGTGGAAAAAAAAATTTCACGAAAATTAATTGTCACGCACAACGAGTCTGTGTGCAAAATGTCAGCTCGATTGGATCACGGGAAGTGGGTTAAAAACTACCGAAAGATTTGCACGGTCCTAAGCGCGCAAGCAAGCAAGCAAGCGAACTTAATATAAAGGATTTTAAAACGTGAAACTAAACAAATGCTGTCTCGGGTGTGGACCAATCAACTTCAGGACAGTGCACATTATCAGAGTTGTGTGTTTTGTTTGCATTATGACTGCAGGTATTGCGGTCTATGCAAACATGACTCCTTGTAAAAAGGTGTCAGTTTTGTTGCCAGATAGAAGGGTAAAAAACCAATTATCATATTTTTACTGGCAAATGAGGTTCCCATAGTGTAAACAAATGCGTTTGCGTGCTTCTGCTGCCCCCCCCTTCCACCGCGCCCACCTCCCTGTGCTCCTGTGCAGGAAACTACTTTGCCAGTCACTTCTACATGGGCGGGGAGAAGTTTGAGAGCGGCACGCCGGAGAGCTACCTGTTCGGGGAGAACGCTGACCTCAACTTCCTGGGCAGCCGCCCCGTGCCCGTGAGTCGTGACACCAGCCCCCCCAACTCTTTAGATTTAAAGCTTTCGTGACTGCAGGGATTCATCTTCTTGGTTCTTTCGGTAAAGTCACGTATAAAGAGAAAGTCACGTAGAAGGGAAATAATGAAATAATAAAAGAAAAACATTATATCGTGACTGCAGGGATTCATCTTCTTGGTTCTTTCGGTAAAGTCACGTAGAATGGAAATAATAAAATAATAAAAATTAAACATAATAAAATAAAAATTCTCACGATGTTTCGGCCACAACGCAAGCAGCCGTCCTCAGGTTGAGAACAGGTCTGTCGAGAAGACAGAGTCTGAATGACACACCCCAGGCTTGGAGCGTCTATTTAAGGTTAGAGTCGCGGCATCTCTTCAGAAAGGTGAGAGACTCGATTAGCTGAGCCTTCTTATCCCGGAGTTTGTTGAAGGATCTTAAAGTTTTGTGGAATCCCACCCGGTAGTGGCGGTTAAATTTCGATTTGAAGCTTTCGTGACTGCAGGGATTCATCTTCTTGGTTCTTTCGGTCAAGTCACGTAGAAGGGAAATAATAAAATAATAAGAATTAAACATTAAATAAAAATTCTCGCGACGTTTCGGCCACACATCAGTTTTCAGTTTCATTTCCTAGGTATATAGCCTGTGACCATTCGGCCCTTGAATCGGGTGCAACCGCAACAAAACAACGGACAAGAAAACATCTTTAAGTTTTAAAGCCAATCACCATAGAGGTGTGATACTCAGTGAGCCGGATATATTCTCATACTGATCCCTCGTTTATCGCGGTTAATATGTATATTTATACTTTATATATTTTACTTAAATCTATTTAATTATAAAACCTTAATATTAACATCACCACTCTCTCATACGATACGTATTATGGTGGGATGTTGGCTTCAACAACAAGGCAACTCCTACGACTAATTGGGAATGGGACGCAAGCGTAGGATTGATCACCCTGTCGCTGGCCGCCTTTGGGGAGGGTGTATCGTGTGAAAGGCCGAAACACCCTGGGAACCAAAGGTTCACTACTGACGATGCGCTCCCCAAATTTCACCAGACTCACTGTTCATGAACTCTTGGAAGAGCTTGCACAAAGGATAAACATCTCATCCTGTGTTCTTTGGAATCAACCAAACAGTATATCTTGAGACTTGACTCCAAAACACGAACAATGACGACGATGACAGACCTGCGAGTTNGATGAGTGAATGAAGATGATGATGATGGTGTTACTGCACAGGTATTGCCTTTAAATCAGTTTAAAATCTGCACACTGAGGCCGCGAAACTTGAACGCAAGTGGCGAGGGATACTGTAGTGCCTCTAGGCAGGCAAGCTGTCTCACGCACAGAGATACGCGCATCGAAATACGTACACGTATAGATACGTGTTTTTTTTTTTACAATTTACACTCTTTTTAAATCCTTTATATTAAGTTCGCTTGCTTGCTTAGGACCGTGCAAATCTTTCGGTCGTTTTTTAACCCACTTCCCGTGATCCAATCGAGCTGACATTTTCCACACAGACTCGTTGTGCGAGACAATTAATGTTCGTGAAAAAAGTTTCCAAAATTTGACACTTTTTAGGACAAAAATATTATATTTAATTACCAATTGCTTAATGGAGCAGGCAATCATCTGACCCATAGGTGGCAGCCATCTCAAGCCAGAGGACGAGAGGACTCTAGCCGCCACGCATATAAAGTATTTAGAGTGAAAAACGTTGTTTTTACGGGTTATATTTATTTACCAGGTAAGGCGCACTGAGCTCTTTCTCTGATGCGAACCTGGTCAACCCAAATGACAGTTCAACGAAGTGCCTTATCGTCTTTCTAGATTTGAAGCTTTCGTGACCGCAAGGATTCATATTCTTAGGTTTTTTCGGTAAAGTCACGTAGGTAAAACAATTAAAATTAACAAAAGTAAAATAAAAATAAAATAAAACGTCGTGATTTGTATTTTATTCATAGATATATTCTCGTATTACATTTGCGTTTCCTACACTCGCTCGACTGGGCCTTGTCTTCTTGCCGTTTGTGGTTTTGCGCGACTCAAAGTTTCCGTACCCCGCGCCGCCTCCAAGTGAGCCTGTTCGAGCGCTCCGAAGCCTCGTCAACATCCGCAAAGACTCGCTACGGCTGGTCAGGTGGGAGACTGTGCGTGTGTGTGGTGTGTGTGGTGTGTGTTGTGTGGTGTGTGTGGTGTGTGTGGTGTGTGTGTCTGGGGTGTGTGTGGCGAGCCGGTGCGAGCGCTCCGAAGCCTCGTCAACATCCGCAAAGACTGGCTGCGTCTGGTCAGGTGAGAGACCGTGCGTGTGTGTTGTGGTGTGTGTGGGGTGTGTGTGTGTGGTGTGTGTGTGGTGTGTGTGTGGTGTGTGTGGTGTGTGTGTGGGTTGTTGTGTGTGGTGTGTGTGTGTGTGTTGTGGTGTGTGTGGTGTGTGTGTGTGGTGTGTGTGTGGTGTGTGTGTGTGTGGGTGTGTGTGTTGTGTGTGTGGTGTGTGTGNGGTGTGTGGTGTGTGTGTGTGTGTGTGTGTGTGGTGTGTGTGGTGTGTGTGTGGTGTGTGTGTGAGTTGTGTGTGTGTGTGTGTGGGGGTGTGTGTGGTGTGTGTGTGGGTGTGTGTGGTGTGTGTTTGGTGTGTGTGTTGTGTGTGTGTATGGTGTGTGTGTGGTGTGTGTGTTGTGTGTAGTGTGTGTGGTGTGTATGGATGTGGTGTGTGTGTGTGGTGTGTGTGTGGTGTGTGTGGTGTGTGTGGTGTGTGTTGTGGTGTGCGTGGTGAGTGTGTGTGTGGTGTGTGTTTGGTGTGTGTGTGGATGTGTGTGGTGTGTGTATGTGGTGTGTGTGTGTGTTGTGTGTGTGGATATGGTGTGTATTGTGTTGTGTGTGGATATGGTGGGTATGGTGTCTGGATATGGTGGGTGTGATGTGTGTGTGTGGATATGGTGTGTATTGTGTGTGCGTGGAGATATGGTGTGTATGGTGTGTGTGGGTGGAGGGGAGTAGAGTGAGATGAGAGGTGAGAGACAGGAGAGTGCGTGGAGGGGAGTAGAGTGAGATGAGAGGGAGATGCAGGAGAGTGTGTGGCGGGGAGTGGAGTGAGATGAGAGGGAGAGGCAGGAGAGTGCGTGGAGGGGAGTAGAGTGAGATGAGAGGGGAGATGGAGAGTGTGTGGAGGGCAGTAGAGTGAGATGAGAGGGGAGAGTGTGTGGAGGGGAGTAGAGTGAGATGAGAGGGGAGAGGTAGGAGAGAGCGTGGAGGAGAGTAGAGTGAGATGAGAGGGGAGAGGCAGGAGAGTGCGTGGCGGGGAGTGGAGTGAGATGAGAGGGGAGAGGTAGGAGAGTACGTGGAGGGGAGTAGAGTGAGATGAGAGGGGAGAGGTAGGAGAGAGCGTGGAGGAGAGTAGAGTGAGATGAGAGGGGAGAGGCAGGAGAGTGCGTGGCGGGGAGTGGAGTGAGATGAGAGGGGAGAGGCAGGAGAGTGCGTGGAGGGGAGTGGAGTGAGATGAGAGGGGAGAGGTAGGAAGTGCGTGGGGGAGTAGAGTGAGATGAGAGGGGAGAGGTAGGAGAGTGCGTGGAGGGGAGTAGAGTGAGATGAGAGGGGAGAGGTAGGAGAGTGCGTGGTGGGGAGTGGAGTGAGATGAGAGGGGAGAGGTAGGAGAGTGCGTGGAGGGGAGTAGAGTGAGATGAGAGGGGAGATGTAGGAGAGTGCGTGGAGGGGAGTAGAGTGAGATGAGAGGGGAGAGGTAGGAGAGTGAGTGGATGTGAGTAGAGTGAGATGAGAGGGGAGAGGCAGGAGAGTGCGTGGAGGGGAGTGGAGTGAGATGAGAGGGGAGAGGTAGGAGAGTGCGTGGATGGGAGTAGAGTGAGATGAGAGGGGAGAGGTAGGAGAGTGCATCGAGGGGAGTAGAGTGAGATGAGAGGGGAGAGGTAGGAGAGTGCGTGGAGGGGAGTAGAGTGAGATGAGAAGGGAGAGGTAGGAGAGTGAGTGGATGTGAGTAGAGTGAGATGAGAGGGGAGAGGTAGGAGAGTGCGTGGAGGTGAGTGGAGTGAGATGAGATTGGTGAGATAGGAGAGTGCGTGGATGTGAGCAGGGTGAGATACGAGGGGATAAACAAAGCAATTGCAATAAACTACAACCCCGTGGGTGTCTCTTAAAGTACCGGAGGAGGCTCCAGCCGATCTTAACGGCAAGTCGCAGAGCAAAGGTTGATGGTTAATCATTTGCACGGACGAGTCAGTGGGGGGTATATTAACCCTTTCCCATTGCCAGACATCTGCAAGTTGCTGGGTTGGTGTCCCGTTCACCGCTGAATCTGGGAACGCGCAAGCGGCCCGCTGCTAATTTCATTTAGAGAGGCTGTTTTTAAAGAGCGAGTGAGCGTTTGAGTGGGTGAGCGAGCGAGTGAGTGAGCGAGCAATTGAGTGAACGAGTGACTGATCGAGCGACTAATTGATTGAGCGAGCGACTAATTGATCGAGCGAGAAAGTGATTGAGCGAGCGAGTGAGTGAGCGAGCGAGCGAGTGATTGAGCGAGCGAGCGAGTGATTGAGCGAGCGAGTGATTTATTGATCGAGCGAGCGAGTGATTGATTGAGTGATTGATGGAGCGATTGAGTGAGTGAGCGAGTGATTGAGTTATTGAGCAAGCGATTGATTGATCGAGCGAGCGAGCGATTGATCGAGTGATTGAGCGAGCGATTGAGTGAGCGAGCGATTGATCGAGTGATTGAGCGAGCNATTGAGTGAGCGAGCGAGTGATTGAGTGAGCGAGCGAGTGATTGAGCGAGCGAGCGAGTGATTGAGTAATTGAACGAGCGAGTGATTGAGTGATCGAGCGAGCGATTGATCGATCGAGCGAGCGATTGATCGATCGAGCGAGCGATTGATCGAGCGAGCGATTGATCGAGCGAGCGAGCGATTGATCGAGCGAGCGAGCGATTGATCGAGCGAGCGAGTGATTGATCGAGCGAGCGAGTGATTGAGCGAGCGAGTGATTGATCGAGCGAGCGATTGATCGAGCGAGCGATTGATCGAGCGAGCGATTGATCGATCGAGCGAGCGATTGATCGAGCGAGCGAGCGATTGATCGAGCGAGCGAGCGATTGATCGAGCGAGCGAGCGATTGATCGAGCGAGCGAGCGATTGATCGAGCGAGCGAGCGATTGATCGAGCGAGCGAGCGATTGATCGAGCGAGCGAGCGATTGATCGAGCGAGCGAGCGATTGATCGAGCGAGCGAGCGATTGATCGAGCGAGCGAGCGATTGATCGAGCGAGCGAGCGATTGATCGAGCGAGCGAGCGGCGATTGATCGAGCGAGCGAGCGAGCGATTGATCGAGCGAGCGAGCGATTGATCGAGCGAGCGAGCGATTGATCGAGCGAGCGAGCGATTGATCGAGCGAGCGAGCGAGCGATCGATCGAGCGAGCGAGCGATCGATCGAGCGAGCGAGCGAGCGAGCGATCGATCGAGCGAGCGATCGATCGAGCGAGCGAGCGATCAGCGAGCGATCGATCGAGCGAGCGAGCGATCGATCGAGCGAGCGATCGATCGAGCGAGCGAGCGATCGATCGAGCGAGCGAGCGATCGATCGAGCGAGCGATCGATCGAGCGAGCGAGCGATCGATCGAGCGAGCGAGCGAGCGATCGAGCGAGCGATCGAGCGATCGAGCGAGCGAGTGATTGATCGAGCGAGGGATCGAGCGAGTGATTGATCGAGCGAGGGAGCGAGCGAGCCCAGCGCTGTTCATGACCACCCCCTGCAGGTGCAGCGAGGAGGTGAAGCCCGACGAGGGGGAGGGGAGGAGCACGCGAGTACGGTACAACGTGGAGTTCACCTTCGACAGCGACGCGCGTGTGCAGCTGTGCATCTTCTACCAGGCGACAGAGGGGATGCACGCAGGAGCCATGCGGTGCGCAGAGGGCCCGGCACACAGACTCGCACAAAGACACACAGACTCGCACAGAGACACACAGACACGCACAGAGACACACAGACTCGCACAGAGACCACAGACTCGCACAGAGACACACAGACTCACAGAGACCCACAGACTCACACAGAGACCCACAGACTCGCACAGAGACACACAGACTCGCACAGAGACACACAGACTCGCACAGAGACACACAGACACACACAGAGACCCACAGACTCACACAGACACACAGACTCGCACAGAGACACACAGACTCGCACAGAGACACACAGACTCGCACAGAGACACACAGACACGCACGGAGACACACAGACTCGCACAGAGACCACAGACTCGCACAGAGACACACAGACACGCACGGAGACACACAGACTCGCACGGAGACACACAGACTCACACAGAGACACACAGACTCGCACGGAGACACACAGACTCGCACGGAGACACACAGACATGCACGGAGACCCACAGACTCACACAGAGACCCACAGACTCGCACAGAGACCCACACAGACTCGCACAGAGACCCACACAGACTCGCACAGAGACCCACACAGACTCGCACGGAGACCCACAGACTCGCAAAGAGACCCACAGACTCGCACAGAGACACACAGACTCGCAAAGAGACCCACAGACTCGCACAGAGACACACAGACTCGCACAGAGACACACAGACTCGCACGGAGACACACAGACTCGCACGGAGACACACAGACACGCACAAAAACCCACAGACTCACACAGACACCCACAGACACACACGGACACACACGGAGACACACAGACTCGCACAGAGACCCACAGACACACACGGAGACACACAGACTCGCACAGAGACCCACAGACACGCACGGAGACACACAGACACACACGGAGTCCCACAGACTCGCACACAGACGCACAGACTCACACAGAGACCCACAGACACACACGGAGACACACAGACACACACGGAGACCCACAGACACGCACAGACTCTCATAGATACCTACAGACTCGGAGGCCTGCAACCTCAAACAGAGAACCCTAGATTCACATGGAGACCCATAGACTCGCGTACAAACTAACATAGACTCATGCAGAGATACCCACACAGAGAGACCCATAAACTCACGCAGAGATACCCACACATAGAGACCCATAGACTCACGTAGCCGTCCATATACGAACATCAGATCCACAGATCCACAACACACTCACTTTGGAGCCACAGGCTCTCATAGGTGGGACCCATAGAAGGGCACTCGGAGAGACAACGGGTAAAAATGCCGAGGGATTCTGAGCAAGTGGCTCCCGCCCTCTATCCCTGCCCCCTGGCCTTGCCAGCATTCAGAGTCGCCTCTCCACGTGTCTCTCTCTCTCCCCCTGGGCCTTCAGTTACATCCCAAAGACGCCTTCGCTCAAGTCGGAGGTCGTGAGCTTCCAGCGAGGAGCCGGTCAACAGTTCTGCCTGCCCTCGCATAGCCTCGAGCTCTCCGACTGGAGCATTCAAGAAGTGAGCGCTCGCACGCTCGCACGCTCGCACGCACGCTCGCACGCTCGTACGCTCGCATGCTCGCACGCACGCTCGCTCGCACGCACGCTCGCACGCACGCTCGCACGCTCGTTAACACGCACGCACGCGCGCACGCTCGCACGCTCACTCGCACGCACGCTCGCTCGCACGCTCGCTCGCACGCACGCTCGCTCGCACGCTCGCACGCTCGAACGCTCGCACGCACGCTCGCACGCACACACACACACTCGCACACTCAACAACAACAACCGTCATTCGCCACTAAGTGGCGGTGACGTCACCACGACGCTTGTGCCAGGCCATGTGCACATTGAGGCCACGTGAAGTGTCGAACGCCCGCACACTCACACACTCACACACACGCTCGCACGCACGCACACACGCACGCTCGCCCTCTTAGTGGACAACGCCACGCCATGGCCGCCATTGTTCACCCCAACCCTGATGTTTACACGGGGGGGACG
This sequence comes from Lethenteron camtschaticum, assembly GCA_018977245.1. NCBI lineage: Eukaryota > Metazoa > Chordata > Hyperoartia > Petromyzontiformes > Petromyzontidae > Lethenteron > Lethenteron camtschaticum. Next base: position 4,819,569 of record MU249627.1, read on the forward strand.
ACGACTCGTTTTCAATTTCAGATTCATGTATTAGGTATAGCCCTGTGAGCCATTAGGCTCTTGAATCGGGTGCAACCGCAACAAAACAAAAACATGAACAAGAAAACATCTTCAAGTGACTACATGCAAACAGAAAAATCCAGGAAAAAACTGCAAAGTCTTCCAGAAAAAAGCACCGCATTTCAACGCCGTGTGAAAAAATCCCAGTGGGATGCAAGTCAAACAATAACAACCATGAGACAATTTCGATTAAAGTCATCAGGCTAACTCTGTACTACAACAAACAAACATGGCTCAACCAAAACGTTTTCGAAATCACCCAAATAAAGCTAATAAAAGCAATGTAACAGTGATCATCGAACTGCGATTCAAATTTAACAACAAGTCTACGTCGGGGTAGGCCCAGGACAGTTTCGGATGACTCGAAGTGGCGCGGGTAACGTTCCGATGTACGTACGTACGTACGTGTGTGTACGTGTGCGTGTTTGTCGACTCAGCCTCAAATGAGTACCCAGTGCAGTGTGTAAACATCGCCACTGGGGAGACAAAGGCGGTCGGGCGTGGTGCTGGCCACCCACCCCCTCGTGTGCCGTGCCGGCCTTCATAGGTGCTCGCTAACAGCACTTGCCCCTACAGTCTGTTAAGGCTATACGGGGGTTCTTTATCTTTTGTGTTTGTTGAAGTTCTCTGCGCACGGTACGTAGCTAACCGCGCGCTGTTTGGACGTGCGGGGAATGGCGGCTGGCCGACATTCGGACAGCTGACGTTTACGTTCCGCGCGCAAGCCGAGTTAGCCGACCGTAGAACAGTCACCCTCATTTAATTTATACCTGATGATGATTGCTTGTTCTTAGGTGTTTTCGGTAAAGTCATGTAGGTAAAACATTAAAATTAATAAAAAGTAAAATAAAACAAAAATCACGACGTTTCGGAGGCAACACAAGTCTCCGTCATCAGGTGTGTGCCTCCGAAACGTCGTGATTTTTGTTTTATTTTACTTTTTATTAATTTTAATGTTTTACCTACGTGACGTTACCGAAAACACCTAAGAATATGAATCCTTGCAGTCACGAAAGCTTCAAATCTAGAGTTATTGCTTGTGTTGCAATCGAAACGTCGTATGCTAGTATTTAATTTATTATTTTCTCTTTATACGTGACTTTACCGAAAGAACCAAGAAGATGAATCCCTGCAGTCACGAAAGCTTTAAATCACTTTAAGATGTTTTCTTGTCCGTTTTGTTTTTTTGCGGTTGCACCCGATTCAAGAGCCGAATGGCTCACAGGGCTATATACCTAGGAAATGAAACTGAAACTGATTGTGCGAAACGTCGTGAATTTTTATTTGATCATGTTTAATTCTTATTATTTCATTATTTCTTCTACGTGACTTTACCAAGAACCAAGAAGATGGATCCCTGAGTCACAAAGAATCGAATTTATTATGTTTTATTTTTATTATTTATTATTTCCCTTCTACGTGACTTTACCGAAAGAACCAACAAGATGAATCCCTGCAGTCACGAAAGCTTTAAATAGAAAATTATACTAGATTTGTGTTTCTATTTCATTTATACCTGATGATGATTGCTTGTGTTGCAATCGAAACGTCGTATGCTACTATTTAATTTAATTTATTATTTTATCTTCATACGTGACTTTACCGAAAGAACCAAAGAATGATTCCTGCAGTCACGAAAGCTCCAAATTAAGTTTGAACCACCCTCATCCCTTGCCCCCCCTCCCTTTCTTTGACCCCCTAGATGACCTACGACCCGGAGAAGGAGCTGTACCCCATGGTGATCCAAGCGTCCGTGGCGGAGGGAGGCGGTGAGGAATCTGTGAACGGGCAGCGGCGGGGAGAGATGCGCGTCGGGGGAGATCGGCACGATCCAAGACGGGATCGGGGAAAACGCGTGCATCCGAGAGCGCGATAGCAACATTACTGAGCTTTATTTTGTTTTGTTACTGTTGAGATGCGTTCACGAAAAAACATTTCCACATTCCTATGACAGGTCGTAGAGAGATTCCACATTGCTATGACAGGTCGTAGGGTCGATCCGACCCTGACGCCTGCTCCTGTATATTTGGTGTTTGTGTGTCTCCCTCTCATCATCACGGTGGCTAGGAAATGTTAACTACCTCGCCTGGTATACAGGAGGTCGTGGGTTCGTTCCCGACCCTGATGCCTGCTGTATATTTGGAGTTTGCGTCTCTCTCTCTCTCTCATCATCATCACGATAGCTGTATCAAGTGAGAGCTGTGACGGTTCCACCTGAAGACGGAAGCTTGTGTTGCCTCCGAAACGTCGTGATTTTTATTTTATTTTTATTTTACTTTTATTAATTAAAATTTTTTACCTACGTTACTTTACCGAAAAAACCTAAGAATACCTTATTTTCTTGTTTTTTAACGAGCCTCCGCTGAAAGACCGACACTCGGGACTCTTGGTTTAGCCGGGTTCCCTGCTCGCCGTTGCCCGCTAGGCCACACCGCCCTCACCCTACGCTAGGCCGCACCGCCCTCACCCTACGCTAGGCCGCATCGCCCTCACCCTACGCTAGGCCGCATCGCCCTCACCCTACGCTAGGCCACACCGCCCTCACCCTACGCTAGGCCACACCGCCCTCACCCTACGCTAGGCCGCACCGCCCTCACCCTACGCTAGGCCGCATCACCCTCACCCTACGCTAGACCACACCACCCTCACCCTACGCTAGGCCGCATCGCCCTCACCCTACGCTAGACCACACCACCCTCACCCTACGCTAGGCCGCACCGCCCTCACCCTACGCTAGACCACACCACCCTCACCCTACGCTAGACCACACCACCCTCACCCTACGCTAGACCACACCGCCCTCACCCTACGCTAGGCCACACCGCCCTCACCCTACGCTAGGCCACACCGCCCTCACCCTACGCTAGGCCGCACCGCCCTCACCCTACGCTAGGCTGCACCGCCCTCACCCTACGCTAGGCCGCACCGCCCTCACCCTACGCTAGGCCGCATCGCCCTCACCCTACGCTAGACCCCACCGCCCTCACCCTACGCTAGACCCCACCGCCCTCACCCTACGCTAGGCCGCACCGCCCTCACCCTACGCTAGCTGCATCGCCCTCACCCTACGCTAGGCCACACCGCCCTCACCCTACGCTAGGCCGCATCGCCCTCACCCTACGCTAGGCTGCATCGCCCTCACCCTACGCTAGACCCCATCGCCCTCACCCTACGCTAGGCTGCACCGCCCTCACCCTACGCTAGACCCCACCACCCTCACCCTACGCTAGACCCCACCGCCCTCACCCTACGCTAGGCTGCACCGCCCTCACCCTACGCTAGGCTGCATCGCCCTCACCCTACGCTAGGCCACACCGCCCTCACCCTACGCTAGGCCGCACCGCCCTCACCCTACGCTAGGCTGCATCGCCCTCACCCTACGCTAGGCCACACCGCCCTCACCCTACGCTAGGCCGCACCGCCCTCACCCTACACTAGACCCCACCGCCCTCACCCTACGCTAGGCTGCACCGCCCTCACCCTACGCTAGACCCCACCGCCCTCACCCTACGCTAGACCACACCGCCCTCACCCTACGCTAGGCTGCACCGCCCTCACCCTACGCTAGGCTGCATCGCCCTCACCCTACGCTAGGCCACACCGCCCTCACCCTACGCTAGACCCCACCGCCCTCACCCTACGCTAGGCCACACCGCCCTCACCCTACGCTAGGCCGCACCGCCCTCACCCTACGCTAGGCCGCACCGCCCTCACCCTACGCTAGGCTGCATCGCCCTCACCCTACGCTAGGCTGCATCGCCCTCACCCTACGCTAGGCCGCACCGCCCTCACCCTACGCTAGGCTGCATCGCCCTCACCCTACGCTAGGCCGCACCGCCCTCACCCTACGCTAGGCCACACCGCCCTCACCCTACGCTAGACCGCACCGCCCTCACCCTACGCTAGGCCGCATCGCCCTCACCCTACGCTAGGCCGCACCGCCCTCACCCTACGCTAGACCACACCGCCCTCACCCTACGCTAGACCCCACCGCCCTCACCCTACGCTAGACCACACCGCCCTCACCCTACGCTAGACCACACCGCCCTCACCCTACGCTAGGCCGCATCGCCCTCACCCTACGCTAGGCCGCACCGCCCTCACCCTACGCTAGACCACACCGCCCTCACCCTACGCTAGGCTGCACCGCCCTCACCCTACGCTAGGCTGCATCGCCCTCACCCTACGCTAGGCCACACCGCCCTCACCCTACGCTAGACCCCACCGCCCTCACCCTACGCTAGACCACACCGCCCTCACCCTACGCTAGGCTGCATCGCCCTCACCCTACGCTAGGCCGCATCGCCCTACGGGGTCGGGGGTCGGCGGCGGCGAGGGGAGAAGGCCCCTTACCTGGTGACATTAATCAAACAGTTTAAATGGTTTTGGTTCACGTGACGGCTCGCAAGCGAACACGGCCTCACCCTCGTCATTCTGTGTCGTCCGCAGAGCACGCGGGCCACAGCCACATCCTCATCGCCACCTTCGACAAGGTGAGCGGCCGCAGTCACCCGCAACCGGGAGCCGGACTGGAAGCTTCGTGGTGAAAAATGAGAATAGGTTTTCAGTAGTAGGTTTTTACCCTTTCAACTGGCACAAAAACTGACACCTTTATACAAGGCACCATGTTTGCAATAACCACAACACAAGCAGTCAAAATGCAAAAAAAAAGAAACAACTCTGATGATGATAATGATATGCACTGCCCTTGAAGTTGATTGGTCCACACCCGAGACAGCTTTTCTTAGAGCCCAGTCTCCATTGGTGTTGGGTCAGGCTGTATCACGGCTGTGTTGGGTCAGGCTGTATCACGACTGTAATAGACCCAACCGGCTGTGTAGGGTCAGGCTGTATCACGACTGTGTAGAGTCAGGCTGTATCACGACTGTGTAGGGTCAGGCTGTATCACGGCTGTGTAGGGTCAGGCTGTATCACAGCTGTGTAGAGTCAGGCTGTATCACGACTGTGTAGGGTCAGGCTGTATCACAGCTGTGTAGAGTCAGACTGTATCACGGCTGTGTAGGGTCAGGCTGTATCACAGCTGTGTAGAGTCAGGCTGTATCACGACTGTAGAGTCAGGCGGTATCACGGCTGTGTAGAGTCAGGCTGTATCACAGCTGTGTAGAGTCAGGCTGTATCACAGCTGTGTAGGGTCAGGCTGTATCACGACTGTGTAGGGTCAGGCTGTATCACAGCTGTGTAGAGTCAGGCTGTATCACGACTGTGTAGGGTCAGGCTGTATCACAGCTGTGTAGGGTCAGGCTGTATCACGGCTGTGTAGGGTCAGGCTGTATCACGGCTGTGTAGAGTCAGGCTGTATCACAGCTGTGTAGAGTCAGGCTGTATCACAGCTGTGTAGGGTCAGGCTGTATCACAGCTGTGTATAGTCAGGCTGTATCACAGCTGTGTAGGGTCAGGCTGTATCACGGCTGTGTAGGGTCAGGCTGTATCACGACTGTGTTATGTTAGAGTCAGGCTGTATCACAGCTGTGTTTGGGTCAGGCTGTATCACAGCTGTGTAGAGTGAGGCTGTATTACGGCTGTGTAGAGTCAGGCTGTATCACAGCTGTGTAGAGTCAGGCTGTATCACGGCTGTGTAGAGTCAGGCTGTATCACAGCTGGGTAGGGTCAGGCTGTATCACAGCTGTGTAGAGTCAGGCTGTATCACAGCTGTGTAGGGTCAGGCTGTGTCACAGCTGTGTAGAGTCAGGCTGTATCACAGCTGTGTTGGGGGGTTCAGGCTGTATCACAGCTGTGTAGAGTCAGGCTGTATCACAGCTGTGTAGGGACAGGCTGTATCACGGCTGTGTAGGGTCAGGCTGTATCACAGCTGTGTAGAGTCAGGCTGTATCACAGCTGTGTTGGGTCAGGCTGTATCACGACTGTGGTAGGTGTTCGCTGTTGGTAGGCTGTATCACAGGCTGTGGGTCATGTCACGGCTGTGTGGGTCAGGCTGTATCACGGCTGTGTAGGTCAGGCTGTATCACGGGAGCTGTGTGTGGGGTCAGGCTGTATCACGACTGTGTGGGTCAGGCTGTATCACGACTGTGGGGCTGTATCACGCTGTGTAGGTCAGGCTGTATCACAGCTGTGTAGAGTCAGGCTGTATCACAGCTGTGTAGGGTCAGGGCTGTATCACACGTTGGCACTGTATCACGACTGTGGTGGGTCAGGCTGTATCACGGCTGGTGTAGGGTCACGCTGTTACAGGGCTGTGTAGGGTCAGGCTGTATCACGGCTGTGTAACGGCCGATGTCGATGCGGATGCTGAGCAGCGACTACAATTCACACCAGGTGTCAAGCTGCACAGCCGGTCAGGAGCAGCGGCGTCTTGCCGTGATGCCTCACGTCGTACGTCGCTACCCTCTGCTCTGGGTGGCCACGGTCGCAGGCTGCGGCAAATCGCGCAACTGCGTGCGTGCAACTGCGTGCGTGCAACTGCGTGCATACGCGCAGTTGCGTGTGCGCGTGCAACTGCTTGCATGCAACTGCGTGCGTGCAACTGCGTGCGTGCAACTGCGTGCGTGCAACTGCGTGCATACGCGCAGTTGCGTGTGCGCGTGCAATGCTTGCATGCAACTGCGTGCGTGCAACTGCGTGCGTGCAACTGCGTGCGTGCAACTGCTTGCGTGCAACTGCGTGCGTGTGTGCGTGCAACTGCGTGCGTGCACTGCGTGCGTGCAACTGCTTGCGTGCAACTGCTTGCGTGCAACTGCTTGCGTGCACTGCTTGCGTGCGCGTCGCGTCTTTGCTATCATTGGGCGCGTGCCGTCAGCTGCCCTCCAATGACGGAGCAAGCGGGACAGCTGGGACGTGCGTGCGTGTGTGCGTGTGTGCGCGTGTGTGCATGCGTGTGTGCGTTGTTGTGTGCGTGTGTGCGTGTGTGCGTGTGTGCGCGTGTGTGCGTGCGTGTGTGCGTGCGTGTGTGCGCGTGTGCGCGTGTGTGCGTGCGTGTGGCGTACGTGCGTACGTTGTGTGTGCGTGTGTGCGTGTGTGCATGCGTGTGTGCGTGTGTGTGTGTGCGTGTTGCGTGTGTGCGCGTGTGTGTGTGTGCGTGCGTGCGTACGTGTGTGTGTGCGTGTGTCGTGTGTGCATGCGTGTGTGCGTGTGTGTGCGTGCGTGTGTGCGTGCGTGTGTGCGTGTGTGCGCGTGTGTGCATCGGTGTGCGTGTGTGCGTGTGTGCGCGTGTGTGCGTGCGTGTGTGCGTGCGTGTGTGCGTGCGTGTGTGCGCGTGTGTGCGTGCGTGCGTGTGTGCGTGCGTGTGTGCGTGTGCGTACGTGCGTGCGTTGCGTGCGTTCAACTTCTTTCAACACACACGTGTTGGGGAATCACGCGGGCAGAGTGGGGAGCACAGGTGGAACGTCGGCAGTCACCCCCCCACCACCCCTCACCATCCTACCCCTCCCCCCCCCCCAGGGTTCACTTGATCAGTTGACCCCTAACAGCTGGGCCTGTCCGTGACCGCCTGCCAGCGAGCCTCGGCCACTCCACACATCCTCCAAGTGCACCTAGCCTGGCGCAAGAACTGCGCTTACGTCACATTTATAATATTAAAAATAAAACATGTATTTTATGATGTTTGATTTTTTTATTTTCATTATTTCCCTTCTACGTGACTTTACCGAAAGCACCAAGAAGATGATTATAGACAATTGACTGCGCCCGACTCACCACTTGCTTCTGCTTGAGAGGCTTCACGGAGAACGATCCGTCGGCGGCCTGCAACACAACGGGACGGACGCACTCGCAACACGGTCGGTGGCGCTTCTCACAGCCGTGATACAGCCTGACCCAACACAGCCGGTGGCGCTTCTCACAGCTGTGATACAGCCTGACCCTACACAGCCGTGATAAGCTGACCACACACAGCTGTTACGTCGATACAGCCTGACCCTACACAAGTCGTGATACAGCCTGACCCACACAGCTGTGATACAGCCTGACTCCACACAGCTGTGATACAGCCTGACCCTACACAGTCGTGATACAGCTGACCACACGTGTACGCCTGACCACACAGCCGTGATACAGCCTGACCCTACACAGCTGTGATACAGCCTGACTACAAGTTAACAGCGACAGTGATCAGCTGACTCACAAGCGTGATACAGCCTGACCCTACACAGCCTGATCGCTTCAGCGGTACAGCCTATTACAGCTGTGATACAGCCTGACCACAAGCTGTATCAGCCTGTCAACGCGTGACACAGCCTGACCCTACACAGCTGTGATACAGCCTGACTCTACACAGCGTGATACAGCCTGACCCTACACAGCCGTTGGTGCTGATCTACAAGCCGTGATACAGCCTGACTCTACACAGCTGTGATACAGCCTGACCACAAGCATCAGCCTCATCTACAGTGGATACAGCTACAACATGGATCGCCTACTCACAGTCGTGATACAGCCTGACCAACACAGCCGTGATACAGCCTGACCCATACACAGCGTGATACAGCCTGACCATACACAGCTGTGATACAGCCTGACCCAACACAGCTGTGATACAGCCTGACCATACACAGCTGTGATACAGCCTGACTCTACACAGTCGTGATACAGCCTGACCACACAGCTCGTGATACAGCCTGACCCTACACAGCTGTGATACAGCCTGACCCTACACAGCCGTGATACAGCCTGACTCTACACAGCTGTGATACAGCCTGACCCTACAGTCGTGATACAGCCTGACCCTACACAGCTGTGATACAGCCTGACTCTACACAGCTGTGATACAGCCTGACCTCACAGCGTGACACACAGTCGTACCTGATCACACAGCGTACAGCTGACCCTCACGTGATCACTACTACGCTGTGATACAGCCTGACCCTACACAGTCGTGATACAGCTGACTCTACACAGCTACAGCTGACTACAGCCTGATCGCTGACCTACAGCTCGTGATACAGCCTGACCTACACGTCGTGATACAGCCTGATTC